>JAFEMH010005083.1:0-178513 GCA_022495995.1 Adenophora triphylla var. japonica
TTTATAAACATAAAGTTTTATAAGTTTATAATTTTGTTAGTGGATAAAATTTATTTTAAAAATCTAATAATAACTGATGACGAAGTAAACAATCCAAATCAACCTTAGTCAAGTAATAGGTTGATATGCAGCAACTAGGACCTGAAACCACGAACAAACGTGTGAGTACCCCGATCCGAACTCATGTTTTGGGTCCATTGTTGGACTCATATAATTGCTAAAGAAGCAATAGAGACCACCGCCTACGCGGCGGCCAACCCAGTGGGCTCGCCAAGCATTCGGCCCAATATGGCCAAAAGAGAGTAATGTCGTCAGACATGGGACACTAAGGCGGTTTAACCGCCCGTCTGGACGACAAAGGACTTCCCATCGCCCGCCTATAAATACAAGGCGCGGGCCGATCATTTTAAAGGGGACTTGGAGTGAATAGAGGGAGGATACCAGTAATATAGGGAAAACTCTTTCCAAATAGAGTCTCCCTCTCTCTCTCACACACACACACACTCACCTCCCTCCTCACACACATACACACTTCAAGGTCAAGATCCAAAGAAGCTCCCTTTGTTGGTGTGTAGAAGGGGTGGACACCATACTACTGGTGATCTCACCTTGTGGACTATAATAGGTAGCCACTAAACCCTTTCTCCCTCTTTTAAATAAAGCCTTTAATACATTTATAATACATTGCATGCTTACTTGCTTTAATATTATGTAGAAATTGGGATTTTTGCATGATAAAGGTGGTGGAGAAGTGAATCTTCAATATTCACTTCTCCCCCACCTCGATCTCGACATTTGGTCATCTTAGGATCAATAAAGATTCAATCTTTACGCATTTGCATCGAGTTAGGAGGAGATGGCTACTTCAAAGTGGCCAAAAATATGTGATTCATCACATTTGGTCACTAAAGCCATGTGATCCTCCCATAATACTCATATATTACTGTTTTAATACTGCTTACAGTTAATAAAGGTGCTTAGTTTGCCTTGAGAAGTAAAGGGGAATTAAACAGACTGAAGGGCACAGAAATGGCCTATCCCTGTCGGACGACACAGGACTCCATGGAGATCCTGTGTCATACGACATGGAGATCCCGCAGGCCGTAAAGCCCATTCTTGGACTTCGCATCTGTCCAGATTACCCCTTTTGTAACTCAAAGCTTACCTAAGCATTTCTATGGCTCATAAGCCACTATTTGGGCGCCTATGATCCGTTTGGGTGCGATTTATTGGAGGCGGTTTGCCACATGACATGAATAACCTCGAATGCTCCATGTCATGTGACATCCGTATCATACAAAGTCTATCGTGACTTTGTCCACTCCCGTCAATCCCAAACTGGGCTTAGACCTTCAAATAGTGTCTTGAATGAGTTAAATAAATATCATTCCTGTTCCAGAAATAGCTTGGTCATTGTAAAAGACAATCTGACCAAGAGATATCATGTCGTGCGACACCCTCTTTCTAGGAGGTCCTGTGTCGGACGACATCCAAGCTCTCTGGGTAGATTGTCTTACCTTCTGCCTTGTTATGACAATCATAATATGTAAAAGGGTGTGGCCCCCTGTCATGGCTCACAAGTTGTACTCAGTCTTGATATTATCAATGAAATGTCAAAATTCGCATGCTTTGCTCATCGACACACCTTGCACACACACTTTGAATGTCCAAAATTGTCCAACGTTGATTGAAAGTCTCGAAAGAGGCGTGTTGGGTGAACTCTCTAGTTCTTCCCAAACACGTAACCAGACTCCCGAACCCAAAATACTCTTAAAATAGGTTTTTCAATGTTTTCCTTTAAAAACGGCGTGGCGACTCCCAAAACCGAAGTTTTCAAAAGCTTATCATTACAATATACCCCCCTTTCTTTTCTAAAAATGAGGAAAAATGATAAATTTCGGGCGAGCGTTCATTCAAGCTGGCGACTGGGGACTTACATTGAAAAACTTTAAAAAAAAAAAAAAAAGAAATGAAGACGATTTTCGATATATAGGTGGAAACCACTAACCTTCCCGTATCGCTCCCTAACCCTAGGCTTGGGATAAATGGTGGTCTAACAATCCCACGTACCGGTATTCATTCTTCTATTTTCGAAAAAAAATTTCTTAAAGAGGGTCTAACTTTCTTTAATTCAACTTGGACAATTTCGACATTCACCTTGTGTGTGCATTTGTGTCATTTTGTGTGCTCAAATGCACCTTGCCATGCTTTTATGCTTCTATGCTTTGGTATGTGGCACTATTGGGAGCCTAGGCTTCCCCCTTTGCAATTTGCTCTTCCCGTTGATCGAACAGGTGATGATGCCGGACTACGGCTATTGGTAAATTCGACATTTGGGGCGATCCCCTTTTGTCATGCTTTGACTCATTCTCTTGTTTTTCTTTGCATATTGCATAAAAAAAAAAAAAAAGAAAAAAATCTTTTACAAAAAAAAAATATATATATATATTTTCCTAGAAAATACCTTCACACTACTCGCACGCTACCTGCACATAGAGTTAGAACCCGGGAGTGTACGGACGGCATCGCGGAAAGCGACGTGTTTCGCTGACGTTTGAGCGCCTAAAGTCCTCCTAGCCAGTGAGTCAGCCAACACTTGTCCGTGACACACTTTCTACCGTGACCGGTTGGTTTTTGGCCAATGCTTTTCAAAACATTTTAAACTCGGTTTTCAAAACTTTCTCACAAAGTCCGAGTCATGCATCGTCTCCAAAAATCTTGGCATACTTTCCCTCTTCGTGTCGGAATCACGACATAATTCAAGCGTAAGTACACGTTAAGATCTCTACATATCTCGACGTAGGTACATATTGATTTCTTGGCTTGGCTTCATAAGAAGCCATGACGCGTTTTCGACATGTGTCAACGCGGGACCATGTCGACTTCTTAACGCATACTAACAAGAATTATGCCGAAGTTTCGCCACCAAGTGACGAGAGGCCATGCCAAAATTTTCAACTCGAAATGAGGAGAGGTCATGCCCAATTCTTCCAGGGTTTTACCTGCAAATTGCGGTCTCGTGCAATCAAACGTACTTTTGACCCTCTCTCCTCCCGAGTTTAGACGTTGACTTGGACTTGGTTTTGAAAACCCCGAGTTTGACCTGTTTTGGCTCGTATGCCCATAGGTCGTTCTCCCTTTCGATTGGTGGGTTCCACGTGCCACTATGGGACCTCTCGCCGGGATTGTCCGTCCCTAGGTGCACATGTGGAATACGGGGGTCTATAGACGTAGTGATGGAACCCACTGATCCAGGAATAGCGTAGAATGCGAAAAAGAAGGTTTCCCCCTTTTCCAACCATTCCTAGGATTAATAAAAATCATTTTTATAAAAAAAAAAAAAACATAAAAAAAATAATATAAAAAAAGGCATATGCATGAGTCCGTCCTCAGCCTATCCTCTCCCCTACCTAAAGCTGTTCTCTCCCCTTTCAGCGAGCAAGTATTGGGTCAGAGTTCCGGGTGGTCGGTTAATCAGTTTCTCTCTGTTAGTGTAATCTGCAGGTGATATCGTAGATGATTTCCCAAGTGATATCGCAGATGATTTCCTGGACTGAAAATTATATAGTTGTATATTTCTTGTTTATTATTTAATGGACTAACGTGCTAATATGGTCTGTATAGTCTATGGTTTATGGTTTTATTTCAGGGTGCAATAGCATCAAAGAAGGAGCTAGACACGTGTGGAAATTGGAAGAAAATAATTAATACATTTTATGTATTAATTCATAATTTTGGCATTCAACAACAACATGTATGTGGACTTTGTCAAAGGTTGTTGCTGAATTATAAAAGAGGTACAAGGATGATAAAGCAAGGGAGTACAAGGCGTGGAAGCATGGCTTGAGGATTCAACAACTCGGTTGCTACAAAATAGGAAGTGGGAGCTAGAATTGTGGAAACAAATTAACCCACTCTCCCTACACTTCCTCCACGTGCAAGACCAGCCCCAAGGCTGTTATTGGAGTAGCCTTCAAGTATTTGAAGACTATAAATAAGCTTGGAAGGTTTATTTGAAGATATGCCAATTATTTCACATTCACACCTTCGAAAAGCTTAGAGATAGAGTTCTTTGTTTGGTTCTTTTTAATCCTTTCTCCCTTGTAATTTCGCACTTGATTACTTTGGTATCAAGGTGTGTGAAGGCTAGGATAGGATTCCGTTCTTTATCTCTTGTTCCATAGAGCTTAAAATAGATATAGCTATAGGGAACTTTCGGCTTTGTAACTTCATTCATAGTGATTATAAAGTCTTGCCTAAGAGGCACTCTCAAGTTATATTTATATAACTTGAGAAAAACAATTTTGGTGTTTTTATTCCGCCGCAAACTCTTTTACAAAATTGTTTTATTTTCGAAGTGTGTGTGTGTGCCATCCCAAGTGCTATCGTTGGTGCCGTTATCACCTTGGATATCACTTGTGATTCAAGCCGTGACAATTTCAATTGGTATCGAGCCTCTCACTTGACGATACTAAGTGTTTGGTCCTCTTTATCATGGCTTTTGATCCCGCAAATCCAAACCAAAAACGTCTTCCCCCGTTTTAGATGGTTCGAATTATGCATATTGGAAAATTCGCCTTCGCTCGCATATGAAATCAATTGATCTTCGAGCATGGCGATCTATAGTTCATGGGTACTCTCTTCCACTCTTACCTCCCGATGAGGATGGTGATGTTCGTGTTAAACCTGAAGGTGAGTGGACGAATGAAGAGATCACTCTAGCTAACTATAATGAGAAAGCTCTTAATGCTATCTTTGAGTGGGTTGACATGCATATTTTTAAACTTATTCAAAATAGTTCCACAGCTCAAGAAGCTTGGGATATTTTACAAAGGTTTTGTGAAGGTGATTCTAGTGTGCGTGAAAACAAACTCGAGAGGTCTTCTTGGCAAATTTGAAAGGTTGAGAATGGGTGAAAGTGATACCATTTCCTCTTATTTTGAAAAACTATTTGACATTGCTAATGAGTGTCAACTTTTAGGTGAACCTTTTACAAACAAACAATTGGTTTCAAAGGCTATTAGAACTCTCCCTGAGCGTTTTAATATAAAAGTTTCATCTATAGAAGAGGCTCACAATCTTTCTACAATGGATATCAATTCCTTAATGAGCATTTTAAAAAATTTTGAGTCAAACCTTGCCGAGCAAAGTGAAGCTTCTAAGGGCAAGAGTGTTGCATTAAAAGTTCAATCCTCTAGTGGTTCAACTAATGAGGATGACGAAATTTTTGAGGAATTAGGTGAAGATGCCAGTGTTGCCTTACTTACCAGGAAATATAACTCAATGGTGAGAAAATTTAACAAAGAAAATGTGCAGGTAAAGGCTAAAGAGCAACAAGCCAAGGTGTACAATTCAATGCCCAAGAGGACATTTCCATCTACTCGAGTAAAGGTGGTCCCGTAAGGAGAGCATCATCGGATCAATCCAGATCGATCCAAAATACCATGAATCAATCCAATGTCATGCGTGCTCTGGATGGGGTCATTACTCAAATGAGTGTGCTAACACTCTAAGGAAGATGAGGAAAGAACCTATGGGTTTCTCTCGGTGATTCAATGAGGGATGAGGGAGACGATCAATGCGAGATTGAGATCAAACAATGATGATGGTCACAAAGCCTGTGACTTCGGCGGATACTGTCGTGTGATACCCCAGTGTGATATCCAAAATGGGATAGCACACGAGATATCATCCAACGGGTATAGCAAATTTAAATTTGATAAATCTTTGTTTGTTTGTAGGTTCTGTTAACATGGATACGGAGTTGTTCACAAGATGAGAAGGAGTTGACACGAGGATGAACTCATTTGTGGTACTTAAGAACGCTTTGCGAAGAATTGGTGGATGAATGGAAGAAAGAGAAGAACAAGAAGGTGATCTCTCTGTCCAAAGAGGTTCAAGACCTAAGCGATGAAGCTTGACTAGATTGGAAGTTCAACTCCACAAAGAAGGATGTGGAGCTGGACAAAGTCAAGAGCAAACTTACTCTTGCCGAGACAACATTCAAGAAACTCGATACGAGTTCTACCAAGTTAGATGCAATTCTGTGGGTTGTCCAAACCACTCAAAGGCGGTATGGGTTTTCAAGAGTCTTTAAAATGCTATTACATCTACTTTGTCTAATACGAGAGAGATAAGTTAATTTTTGTTAAAAGAAAGAGATCATGTTGAACCAATATCTTCGATAAGTCTTCGACAAGGTAAAAATATGTAACCTACTGTTACTCACTACCGGACATTTGAAAAATGATTGCAAAACTCTCTTAAGCTTGAAAGCGATCCGAGTTCTGTGTGATACCTGAAGTGCTACCTGGCATGTCGAGATATCAGCATCTTTGTCGATGAAGAAAAGATTATCAAAGTAGGAAAGGTGGCTTGGAAACCTGAAAGTCTATCGATATGTGATGTTGTATGCACTTTGCCTTAAAAACTAATGTTGAAGGTTCATGGTATTTTGATAGTGGTTGTTCTCGCCATATAGTTTGGAACAAAAATATTTTTAAAGGAATATGAACCTATTCAAGGTGGTAGTGTAACATATGGTGGTGGTGGCGAAGAGTAATATAGTAGGAAAAGAGGCGTATTAAATGGTGCCTGGATTTCACACTTGTGAAAAATGTTTTTGCATGTTGATGGGTGGTAACTAATTTAATTAGTATTAGCCCAACTTTGTGATGACAACCTTGAAGTAAGAATTCAATAAAAACACTTGTGAAGTCTTTGATTGTACCAATAAGCGTGTTATAGTGGTACTAGGTCAAGTAATAAGTTGTTATCTTGTTGAGGATAAACAAGTGTGTGTCATTACTGTGTCGAGGGTTGATGATGCTACCTTATGGCATCAAAAGTTGGAGTCATGTCCATTTCGTAACATTGTGAGAACTCATTAATGCCTTTGAAGCTATAAGAGGTATACCTAGATACGGAGCATTAGTACAAAAATCATATGTGAAGATTGTTTAAAAGGTAAACAAACACGTGCTACCCATAGTGCTTTACCCAAACATAATGAGGGAGTGATTCGGGACAACGCGAGCGTTTTCAATTAATGTCATATGGATTTAATGGGTCAGTTAGAGGTAGACAATTTAGGAGGAGTAAGAAATATACTTTTGTAATAGTTGATGATTTTTCTAGATTTACTTGGGGTATATTTTTAAAAGAAAAATCGAGAAAGCTTTTGAAAAGTTTAAAGTCTTACATGCTAAAATCAAAAAAGCATGTTTTTGTTGCTTTCTTATCATGCGAATAAGGTCTCGATCATGGAACGGAGTTTTGCGATAATAGTGCATTGTTCTTTACTTTTTCCTTGAATTAAAAGGAATTAAACATGAGTTTTCTGCTCCTAAAACACCTCAACAAAATGGGGTGGCTGAGAAAGGAAAAAATAGGACCTTACTTGAGATGGCACGTGTGATGTTGTTTTCAAAAAAGAATTTCAAAAAGATTTTGGGGCGAGGCCATAAACACGACTTGTCACACGGCCAATAGGGTTTTTCTAAGACCTGGTACTAGAATGACACCTTATGAAATTTTGAATGGTAGGATACCAAAGGTTCATTTATTTTCATACATTTGGGTGAGTGTGTGTTATGTTAAATGATCGGGATTACTTAGCTAAAATTTGACTCTACATAAGTGATAAGGCTATATTTCTTGGGTATGCTCGGGACGGATCGAGCATATAGGGTTTATAACCTTAGGTTAAAAACCATTCGAAGGGAATCAGTGCGTTGTTTTTGATGATTTAGCTTAAAGTGTTACAGGTGATGGAGTACAAGGGAATCTCCCATTAATATTCTTTGGAAGAAGCTCGGAGAATCAAAATCAAGTATAAGTGATACCCCAGTCTTGGCCAAAGTGTTGCCAGCGATGGGATAGCATCTCCGGTATCACCCAAGACCAATCCGGCAAGCTGAAAAGGATGAAACGATTCGAGATGATGATCATGTGCATGAGAAGACTTGAGAAGGGATCCGCATTTAGGATCAAAAGAGACCATCCTTCCTCTCAAATTATTGGAGAAGCTAGTGAAGGGGTACAAACAAGGAACAAAGGACATTTTTAGTGACCGTGAAATGGCAAGGTATGTGTGTATGTCCACCACATACCCTGAGGTAAAATATTCTGTTTTGTTTCTTCTTTAGAACCCCAAAGAAATATTTACGAAGCTTTAAAAGATAATTTTTGGATACTGAAGGCCATGCAAGAGGAACTTGACCAATTTACTCGTAATGAAGTTTGGTGTTTAGTACCACGTCCTAGTAATACAAATGTTATTAGTACTAAATGGATTTTCAAAAGCAAATCGAGATGAGCAAGGAAATATTGTTAGGAGCAGAAGCTCGTCTCGTAGCGCGGGATTACGCGGAAATTGAAGGGTGTTGACTTTGATGAGACCTTTGCTCCCGTTGCTAGAATAGAATCCGTAAGACTCCTCTTGGCCTGGCTTGTTTTCTAAAAATTACTTTATTTCAAATGGATATTAAAGTAGCCTTTTTAAATGGTTATTTAAAAGAAGAAGTTTTTGTTGAACAACTTTGCATTGAAAAGGATTTGAAGAGTCTAATCTGCAAACCATGTATATAGACTTGATAAAGCTTTATATGGCTTGAAACAAGCTCCTGGCGTGCATGGTATGGTCGCTTAACCTCTTTCTTACTTGAATATGGTTTTACAAGAGGTGAAGCAGATAGGACCTTATTTATCCTAAGGCATGGCAAAGAAATAGTCATTGTTCAAATCTATGTTGATGACATAGTCTATGGCTCTACTTCTCAAACGTGTTTAAAAGATTTTGTAGAGGCTATGACATCAACATTTGAAATGAGCATGATTGGAGAGTTAACATTCTTTCTAGGCTTGCAGGTGAAACAATCAAATGAAGAAATATTCATTTCACAAAGCAAGTATGCAAAGAGCCTAGTAAAAAGGTTTGGGTTGGAAGGAGCAAAAAGTTCAAAAATCCCCATGTGTTCTTCTCTCAAACTTGGTAGAGATCAAGTAGGTGAGGATGTTATTCCTTCATTCGGGAATAACGGAGATCGAAAAAGGCCGAAATGTTATTCCTTCATTCGGGAATAACGGAGATCGCGAGAGATCGAAATGTTATTCCTTCCTTCGGGAATAACGGAGATCGAAAGAGATAGCGAAATGTTATTCCTTCATTCTGGAATAACGGAGATCGCGAGAGAGCGAAATGTTATTCCTTCATCCTAGAATAACGGAGATCGAAAGAGAGCGAAATGTTATTCCTTCATTATGGAATAACGGAGATCGCGAGAGAGGTCGAAATGTTATTCCTTCATCCTGGAATAACGGAGATCGAAAGAGAGCAAAATGTTATTCCTTCATTCTGGAATAACAGAGATCGCGAGAGAGCGAAATGTTATTCCTTCATTTTGGAATAACGGAGATCGCGAGAGAGCGAAATGTTATTCCTTCATTCTGGAATAATGGAGATCGCGAGAGAGCGAAATGTTATTCCTTCATTCTGGAATAATGGAGATCGCGAGAGAGGTCGAAATGTTATTCCTTCATCTTGGAATAACGGAGATCGAAAGAGAGCGAAATGTTATTCCTTCATTCTGGAATAACGGAGATCACGAGAGAGCGAAATGTTATTCCTTCATTCTGGAATGACGGAGATCGCGAGAGGGGTCGAAATGTTATTCCTTCATCCTGGAATAACAGAGATCGAAAGAGGGCGAAATATTATTCCTTCATTTGGGAATAACGGAGATCGCGAGAGATCGAAATGTTATTCCTTCCTTCGGGAATAACGGAGATCGAAAGAGATAGCGAAATGTTATTCCTTCATTCTGGAATAACGGAGATCGCGAGAGGGCGAAATGTTATTCCTTCATCCTGGAATAACGGAGATCGAAAGAGAGCAAAATGTTATTCCTTCATTCTGGAATAACGGAGATCGCGAGAGAGCGAAATGTTATTCCTTCATTCTGGAATAACGGAGATCGCGAGAGAGGTCGAAATGTTATTCCTTCATCTTGGAATAACGGAGATCGAAAGAGAGCGAAATGTTATTCCTTCATTTTGGAATAACGGAGATCGCGAGAGAGCGAAATGTTATTCCTTCATTCTGGAATAACGGAGATCGCGAGAGAGCGAAATGTTATTCCTTCATTCTGGAATAACGGAGAACGCGAGAGAGGTCGAAATGTTATTCCTTCATCTTGGAATAACGGAGATCGAAAAAGGTCAAAATGTTATTGCCTTCTCGCAATAACTGAGATTTTTAACAAGAATCGTTATCCCATTTGGCGATAACGGAAGGTTTCCTGGAGGAGACGTTATCTTATTTGGCGATAACGGAGGATTTCTCGGAGGAAACGTTATCCCATTTGGCGATAATGGAGGATTTTTAGGAGATAACGTTATATCCATTTGGATGTAACGAGAAAACTTGGGAGAAAGTGTTATTCCATTTGGAGATAACGAGAATATTTTGGGCAAAAGTATTTCCTATTTTGATTTGGTAATCATTTAAGATTATTTTTCTTTGTGCATGTCACATGAGCCACGGGCTGACTCTTTTGCGGAAAGGCAATATGAGAGGAGTTTTATGAAAGAATGTGTTTGGATGCATGTGTTTGGATGTATGTGTTTGGGAACTGTTTGAGACAGGTTTCGAGCAGGTGGGGTCGTATCCCTTGGGTGCAGACTGAACTATTGTTGTTGCTGAGATGTTGTCAACGTGGACTAGAATTCCT
The DNA here is from genome assembly GCA_022495995.1 of Adenophora triphylla var. japonica. Classification (NCBI taxonomy): domain Eukaryota; kingdom Viridiplantae; phylum Streptophyta; class Magnoliopsida; order Asterales; family Campanulaceae; genus Adenophora; species Adenophora triphylla. The sequence goes on from JAFEMH010005083.1 coordinate 10,731, forward strand.
TCTTGGGCTGAGACTGTGTTTAAACCTTGAGTTTTGACTAAAGTTCCCTTCTCAAACTCTGACACTTGAAGCTGATGCTGACAGGCTTTTAGAATCAAAGACTAAAGCAGATGTCGAAGTGACCAACCCTCTCTTCTAGGGATGGATGCGACTTATCGGAGCCCCGATCTAAGGAACAATTTCTGCAAAGCCCCATGTCTTATTAAAGCAAGGAAAGATCCTTTCATTGGCAAAGCCCCGGTTGCAAAGCCCCGGTTAGACGAACTGAGTAGGCGAAGTCTTAGGTTTCGAAGAAGTGACTTGGTGAAGCCCCAATCTGATGACATAGCAAAAATTCCAATCTGATTGGTACTGCGAAAGTGATCCTGAGTTTAATCCAACCAAGACTGAATCCATCTTGTGATATGGTGAGGAACCCGATGCGGACCCCAAAAATGACTAAAGAAGCCCCAGTCTAAAGAAATGGCTTGGCAAAGCCCCAACTTTGAAGAGTTTCAAGGCAGCCCTAATGCGAATTGTAGCAGAAGAGGGGAACCTATCTTTTTTTCTTCTTCTTTTTTTATTTTCTTTAGTCACTCAGTCAACCGCAAGAAGATTTGGAAGAAGGGAATTTTAGAAATTTATACATGCAGGGGCATACTTTTCGAAAGGTGAAAATAGATCCCGATTTTGTGTTATTTTGATGGCCTTATTCGATGTAGGCACAAAAACTCGCTTTGGGTTTGACTCTTTTGAGAGAGTATATGCGTAAAAAGGTTTGTAAAAGTGTATGGAAGCCCCTGTTGACAGAAAATGAGTGTTTAGCACTATTTTTCCTAAGATGTAGAAAGAGAAGACTTGTCAAGACATCTGAAAACTTGTTTTATTTACAATGATCACAAGATTGCTTAAAACCCTTTATTAATGTTCGGGTTATTCAACCACTAATTTCGATATGAACAAATATTTTGATTAATCATGAGGATAAAGTCAACCGATGTCGCGGATCAAGGTTGGCTGGGTGTGAAAAAATGCTTTGTGTATAGGGAGGTCATTGATGAGACCAGGTTTTTTGGGATTTGGATGTGTTTATGGGAGAGACCGAATTTTCGGGAATTTGAATGTGCTTATGACCGGACCATTTCTGGTTGCCCATGTTCCCCTCATTGTGAGGAGCTCAGGTCACTGTAGTTCGGCTTCAGCTGAACTGTGTTTGGCTTTAGGAAATGGGATTTAAACCTTTGTGGTTCCTTTGGTGGAAATGCTCGGATGAGAAGATTGGATGATGAGGCATGAGCCTCGGGATAATTCCTTGACCAAGTCATTTTTGGACGGTTGCTTTTGATTTTCGTCTTTCATGGGAACAGAAATAATTGGCATATGCTTAAAGGCTTATGAAATGTTTTTGCCTTTGCATTGACCACTCCATTTGTCATTGACAACTTTCATTCTTTCAGCTTTGACTTTGCCTCACCTGTCAAGCTTCTGATTGGCGGTACTGGGTCCTTGGCCTAGCTTTTTCGGTTTTTTTTTTTTTTTTTTTTTTTTGTATGTGCAACCCTGTTTTTTGCCTAGACTGTCCCTTTCAGGGTTTTCAGCCTAGCTGGGTATTACTCTTTTTGCACTATTTTTTTTATGTGCAACCCTGTTCTTTGCCTAGACCGTCCCTTTCAGGGCTTTCGGCCTAGTTGGGTATTACTCTTCTTGCACTGTATTTTTTTCTTTTTTTTTTTTTTTTTAAAGCACATGAGGTCCAAGGCGAGCCCCAGCTTGAACTGTCTTGATACCCTGGAGGTCTAAGGCAAGCTCATAGGTTGTTGTCGACATGGGGTCAATCTTTCGAAGCTGAGTGGCCTTTTGTTGTCCCTTGACGTTACCGCCGTCGTTGACTTGGTCAAGGTGACGATGAGGACAAAATTTGGGAGGCATATGGTTTGATGAAGGCTTTTGTGAGGTAAGGGAAGTATATGACTTGATGGAGGCCTTTTGTGGGGTAAGGAAAGTGTATGGGGAAGGCATTAGTTGACTTTCTCACACTGATTAATCAGAATTTTAGTTATTTCGAGAGATTATTTGTTGAGCAAAGCAAGTGATCATATAAAATAAAACAATTTCATTAAATGTAATGTAGGTGTGCAAATAATGTCTTAAGTCTAGCAAGAAAAGAAGAAGACTCTTTTATAGAAGATTGAAGACTAATTACAATGTCCGAGGAGGACTTGATTGAAAGAGGAAAGTACTAGAACCTACGAAGGTTGACTGAGAGACTATATTCTTTTCTTTTTTTTTCCTTTTTTTTTTTTTAAGGATTGGTAACCCCTAGCCTAGCTACTCTTCGCTGGTTGGACTGCCAGGACGCTTGAGCTTTCCATTTTTCTGCTAGCTTCTGAATCCCCTATCGCATACTGAGGCAGTGATCCGTTACGTGCCCATGATACTCGTGGAAGTGGAGGGATTTGAGGCCACGGGGCAGATGGAGCAAGTACAAGGTGTCCAAAGAAATGGGCCGAAAAAGTTACGGGGACGAACTTTGTTGACTGGGCATATTGATGGAAGGAAGTGAACCTGGGAGGACATTGAGGGATATTGAGATCTATTTGAGAGGATTCAGCGCTGCGCTGGTGGTTTTGAGTGAAAGGGATAGTACTGGTTGGTTGGTGAAACTGAGAAACAGGCATAATGAAGCCCGATCCGTTCTGAGGAGCTGAGGGCAATGGGGACCTGATGGCCTGGGATGTTGGAAAGGATTGTAAAGGGGTAGTCCTTAGCAAGGGATCATATGTGGGTGGAGGAAGGTATTGGCTGTGGGACGGAGGGTATTGGTTATATGACGGAGGGTATTGGTTATAGGATGGAGGGATTGAGATCACTGTTTCTGGAGTCTCATCTTCAACCATGACCAGGGAACCATTTGCCTCAACTATTACCCGAACTCCATGATGGCGGAGAGCACCGATGAGCATGACCAACTGCTCTTCATGAACCCTATGGGCATTTTCAAAGGCCAGGACTAACTCTTCCTTCCTAACCATCTGATTTCTTGTACCCTCACTGTTTTCTGTCAAATCTGTCATTCTGACTCTCTGAGCTGACAAAACTGACGATTCTGACAAGCTATCTGAGGATTCTACACTGACAAGCCGCTGACCCAGTATTCTCACCCACTTCTTTCTTGCTGCGGGAAAGGAATAGGCAAGGTTTAGACTCTGGGTAGGTAAGGTTTAGACTCGAAGGTAAGTGTTTAGGCTGAAGGCTCAAGTAACATGCACTTATTTGCTTAAATTTTGCTCAAAACACATTTTCTCCTAAGCCTGATTGATCGGAAAAGATTGGACCTTGAAAGGTAGAGATCGAAAATAGGAGATCGGACCAAGGGGGTCACGATTAGAGATTTGACCACGAAAGGTCGAAATAGAAAATCGGAGATCAGACCGAGAAGATCTCGATTAGGAATTTGACCATGAAAGGTCGAGATGGAAAATCGGAGATCGGACCGAGAAGGTCTCGATTAGGGATTTGACCATGAAAGGTCGAGATGGAAAATCGGAGATCGGACCGAGAAGGTCTCGATTAGGGATTTGACCATGAAAGGTCGAGATGGAAAATCGGAGATCGGGCCGAGGAGGTCGCGATTAGGGATTTGACCATGAAAGGTCAAGATAGAAAAATCGGAGATCGGACCGAGGAGGTCTCGATTAGGGATTTGACCATGAAAGGTCGAGATAGAAAAATCGGAGATCGGACCGAGGAGGTCTCGATTAGGGATTTGACCATGAAAGGTCGAGATAGGAAAATCGGAGATCGGATCGAGGAGGTCTCGATTAGGGATTTGACCATGAAAGGTCGAGATAGGAAAATCGGAGATCGGACCGAGGAGGTCTCGATTAGGGATTCCAGAGATAGGACCATGCAATTATGATAATTGTTCAAGTTTACTTAAAACAGTGTCTTTTATTTATTTCTATTTGGTTGGAAAAGGGGTTTTGCCCTTCTTTTTCGCAACTACTCTAGATCCTGGATCAGTGGGTTCCGTCACTACGTCTATAAGCCCCTCGTATTCCACCTGTATTTCAACCTCCCAGGGTGGACAACCCCGGGCGAGGGTCCTATAGGGCACGCGGATCCCACCGACCGAGAGAGAAGAACGCTCCTAATGGGTCTAGCGGGTCATAAGAACTTTTAACGCACGAGCGATGCAGATTATAGTCAAGGCAATACCGGGAAAGTCTCGTCTTTCAGCCTTAACGGAATTTCGGCAGTGTTTCGCTTGCACGAATGACGTTTTGACTTTTCGGTAATGTCCGAGAAGATAATAGGCATAGGTCGGGCGGTAAAAGCCGGATGACACAGTGTCACATTGAACTTCGTTGCATATGCAGTGCGTGAGTCAAAATCGAAGTCAATGCCGGGTCAAGATCTTGCCAATTTTTCCTTGTCGAAATTTTGGCAGAGCTTTGCTTGAGCGAAAGATCTTTTAGATTTTTGGCATGGACTTGGTCTCGACTCTTACGCATTCCGTGCGGGTCAAGGTCAAAGTCAATGTCGGAGTCAAGATTCTACCGATTTTTCCTTGTCGGAATTTCGGCAGAGTTTCGCTTGAGCAAAAGATCTTGACTTCCGTTATGGACTAAGGCTTGACCTTCACGGGGACATGCAACTGGGCTATATGACACGGACTAGACCAAAAACCAACCAAAAAGTCACGGTTTTTGAAACGTGTGACACCGGATCGTGCATTGGTCGACACCGGCCGCCATGGGGAGTTTGGGGTGATTCCGTGCGCGCCCGGAGCATCGTAAGGCTGTCCGCGATCGAAGCAACAAAACCACCCCGGGTTTAAAGGGACGTGCATGCAAAGTGTACAGGATATATAAGGTGCGCGTAGTGTGCGGCCTCCTAAAAATATTCCTTTTGAGTTAAAACAGAGATTTTTAAATGTGTTTTAAAGGAATGATTTTTCGGGACGGGGAAAATGCAAATGTATAAGGCACGTAAATTTTAAGGAGCCTCGGTCGGTCTTGGAACCGAATAGCCCTAAGCCGCCAAGGCCGCGATTAACCTTAATTTGTCCTGGTGGAATTGGCACTGAGGCCGCCCGGTCAGAATCCAAGGAGGATTGAGCCGTACGACTGCATGGATCAATTTTCCAGGTTTCACTCCTTTGCAATTTCAGGTTGCTTCCCGAACGTTTCAGGCACCTTTCGCAGGGCTTTCCCTGCTCAAAGTATGCACAATTCCCAAGATGCAAATGATGCAATGCAATGCGAGGAAAGAAAGCAAGCACGATAATTGGAATCCGTGACGGGAGTCTAACCCGCTCAAAGGAAAAAAAGCTTTCTTTTTATTATTTTTTCGAAAAGAGATACCGGTACGTGGGATTGTTAAACCACCGTTTATCCCAAGCCCCGGGTTAGGGAGCGATACAGGAAGGTTAAATGGTTTCCACCTATATACCGGGTATCGTTTATTTTGAAAATGAAAGCTTTTCTCCTTTGGGATGTCCCCGTGAAAGTCGCCAAACTGTGAATGTGTGCCCAAATTCTATTTTTTTATTTTTTAGTTTGGATTCACGCGAGTTTGAAAACATCCGGTTTAATTTGAAAAACGGAGTCGCCACGCCATTTTGATTTCCTCAAAACTTTGAAAAAAAGGATTTTAGGGTTCGGAGGTTAAGTTACCCCTTGGGAAGAACGGATCGTCGTTCACCCAAGGTGCCTTTCCGTAGCAAGTCTCCCTAGATTCCATTTTTTATGCTTGCTTGTATGCTTTCTTGTGTGCATGTGTAGAAAAGAGGGGGGGGGGAATGTCCCATGTGAGGACCCCGACCCGGAACCTACACGTATCCCGAGCTGGAGCGTCCTCAAACTAACCCAAATATCAATTAATTTTTAAAACCTTTTATTTAACTTCCAAACATAACATAACCATTTTAAAAATAAGTCTACACCTTTTCACAATGGAGAAATAGTTGACTAACTTAGAAAGTACGAAACTGTTTAGTTACAAAAAGACATCGGTTATAACAATAAATGAAGATTTAATAATACAAATCCCGTAAATGATTTATACTAAAGTACACTTCCTATACCAATCTAATCAAACCCAACAATTCCCAAAATATAACCTCCAAACTCCTCACCGCCCTTACTTGGCCGGTCCACCTGTCTCGGAATCTAAAACAGTAAAGGGAGAGGGGTGAGAATAATTCTCAGCAAGCTATTATGAATGCAAAGAATATGCCATATAAGATGCAACACATAACAAGTTGCACATAACACGTTGGAAAAGCTGTAAACACTTTACATTACCTTGGTTTACCTTTTCCCGTCTGAACAGTAGTCGTACAACATTGGGTATAATAATACTCCAATCTTACAGTGAGCTGCTTAAGCAATACTCACGTCTTATAAGACCCGTTTTTCGTGGAACCAAATAAGACAGAGCAACTGTAAGGCTTTTGGCTCACTACGAGATGCTATACCCCAAACCGTGGCCACGAAGGGGACGGTCACAGGTATAACATAATCCGATCACATTAGGTCACACTTCCATAATTGATCGTATTATGTTATACCCCCAAATGTCAGCTGACTCACACATAATCAAGCACATAATAGATACTTGAATAAATCCACAAAGGGGATAAACAACATAGCAACATGGTAAAATATACTCATGCTCAATCAACATCATAGTGTAACATTTCTTTAACACACTATGCATAAATAAGCAATATAGCCACATGGTAAAATATACTCATGTACAACAATAATCAGAGTGCAGCATTTATATAATACACCAAGCATAATCCAATCCATAAATAGGTACTCAAGTAAGATAATGAGATATCATCAACCTATCTTACTTAGTCATTATATGACAATATATGATCTCTATAAGGATCCAAGTTCCATTTACCAATTTAGAATCATTTCTGTTAAGTTACCAAACTAGGTTAACTAGCGCTTTCCAAGCAACATTTAAAGTACTTCCCCAATTCCATTTTAATCGCTTAGGATGTCAATGTGTAGCAAAAGTATTCTACTTTAATCTAGGTTAAAGAGATTTCTTTTTGGTTCGAGTTTGATTAGGTTTGAATAGCTCTAAACTTGATGTGAAAAAGCCGTGCCAGGGCACGACTGCCCCCCAGTGGCACGACTCGTGCCCATTGCACCTTCCTTCGAATCCGTCGTCCCCACAAGGCACGACTTCCTTATAACCCTAGTCACGACTCGTCCCACACCTCAGGCACGACTCGTGCCACCGTGCACGACTCGTGACTCCGAGCCCGTAATCAACATAAATGCGTAAAATTACTCATACCCATTTGTCCCAACCAAAAGTTTTTCCTTGTCTTGAACACCTAGAAAAGCATACCCACTTCATGGATCTCATAATACATACTTTAAACTCCCAAATTGATATACCTACATCATTTAACACTAGATTTCCAACCCATTTCATTTACACATTCCAAGTTAATCCCTTTAAATCTACTCATTCCATTTTCTTACACCTTTTTGACACTTCATGAATAACAACATTTTTCTAGGACATTAACCACTTTCTCAACCCAAGAAGATTTTACAAGCATCAAATAACCATTATACCCAATAACAACCTTAGACAATTCATGAACATTAAAGGAAAGGAAAGGTCATCATAACTCATATACTAACCCATGTAACCAAAAATGATTAAATCTTATATCTTTTACCCTTTTGAATCACTACCCATTTCAAGTTTCATTCTCCAATTCTAACTCCCTCCATCTCTTTCCTTCTTTAACACTTCCAAAAAAAAACAACAATATTCTCTTATTAACTTAACCAATTTCTTTAGTTCAAGAAAGTTCCCAAAGTCTCCAATAAACATTATAACAACAATAATAACCATAGTATCTCATGAACATTAGAGAAAAGAAGGGTCATAATAACTTACCTTAAAATGGGAGATGGATTTAAGACTTTCTTAGCTTGATGAACTCCTCTTGGTCTCCCGATTCCAAAAGTGCTCTCGGATCTAGAAATGGTGAGGGATCGCTCTTGGGGAGGCTTGGAATGTGAAGCTTCAACAAAGGTCTTCCATGGCAAATAGAGAGAGAGAAAGTGAAGAGGTAGAAGATGAAGAGGGAGGGGAGGTGGAGTATGAAGATGGTAAAAGGGGAGGGGGGGCCGGATCAAGGAGGAGATTTGGGGAGGGTTTTAGGGGAGTTTGTCCCCCACTCACAAACTCCCTACACACTTCTTTCACAATTTAAATAAATTCTCCCCACCCATAACATTTTATTTGTCCATTTTATTACCACTCCAATCTATTACTTTATTTATTCCTAATTATTACTTTTCCTTTAGAACACTATTTATTTCCTTATCATTTTATCCTAATATAAGAAATCAAGTATATAAAAATTGAACACAATATTAATAATAATATTTAAAAGCACACAAAATGATGCCAAATGAGTGCCTAGGGTTAGGGTCGTTACATCCCAAGTTGTCTTCCGGACGTACAAACCATTTAGTTGGTTGTCGCTTGAGATTCCTTGGATTTTTATGTGTTCGGGACTTTGATCCCCTCCTCATCTTGGACTTGTGATCATCGCTATTTGACCTTGGGTCTTGCGTGATCGAGAGAAGGACTCTCTTTTATAGTCCAAAATGAGGTTCTTTAGAAAAGGAGTGTCCTTAGCCCATCAATCCTACGCCTTGAGACGATTGAGCTTATATTGGAGCTATCATGCTCGTCTCAAGCGATAATCGGAGATATAGATTCAAGGTTTATCCCTTTCTAAAGAGATTGCGGCACCTTTAATGGAAGAAACGATGTAAAGATAGGATCTTTACACCGGTCCGTTCCGAAGGTTGCACCAAGTACCAATTGGGGACTAGGGGAATGCATGTTAAAAATGACATTTTTAGTGAAAAGATGACATTTTTGGGTGCAAAGGATGCTCTTTGATTTTGCAAATGATGCTTTTTTATGTAAAGAAACAATTTTTAATGCAAAGGATGCATTTTTATGTGGAAAAGTAGTGTTTTATATGCAAAGGATGCATAAAGACTACGTTTTGAAAGCAAAGGAGCTACTTTGATTATAAAGACATGATTTTTAGTGCAAAGGATGCATTTTTATGTCAATAATAGATTTTTAGGTGCAAAGGGTGCACCTTTGATGCAAAGATTACATTTTTATGAGCAAAGGATGCTTATTTCATGCAAAGGATGCAAAGGGAAAAGGGGGTATGATTTATATGAATGAAGATAGGATCTTAACAACAAATACCAAGTCCCAAGCAAGATAATAGCAATATATGAATGCAAGGAGCAATTATATCACATAAACAAGTATAATGCAAGGTAAGGGGGTGAGAGGTTACCAATGGTGGTGACCTCTTCTTCTTTGGATCTTGCCTAGTGGATGGACCAACTTGGAAGGCTTCAAGGAGGAGGGAGGTGGCTTCTTGGCACTCTTCAACTTCCTGGATTTTCGCAGTAGTGCTTGAATAGAGTTTTTGGTGCTAGAAATTCGTGTATCGAATGGGTAGAGGAGGGCTCTATTTATAGGCAGTCTGGATAAGACCAATGAAGCCGTGCGGCCAGGAGTTCCCTCCTAATGCAGCCGTGCGGCATTCATCTTTATGACTCAGCATGTTTCTAGAATCATGCAAGGTGGCCCTTCTAGAAGGTTTTCCATATTAAGGAAAACATGCTCTTTTATTTTAAAGCAGTCCCTTCAGCCCTTGGAAGGTTCGGAATAGTTCCGGAATTGCTCCCGGACTTTGGGAGTTGCCGGAAAACTTAACCGGAAGGCATGAGCCAGATTTGGGTACTTACAACATTGACATTTATGCGCTGCCGGAGCGGTTTATGAGTGATGACTAGAGTGACGTCTCGTGGGATGCATTTTCTCTGTGAGTGATAGCGACGCTTTTCATGGTCAGCTCCCTTGGGGTTTGCGACGACGCTTTGCTGGATGTGGTTGGGCACTGCAGAGCCGGAGAGGATATTGTGCCATTGGTGCTGGGGGAGACCCTTCACGGCATTGATCGTCTAGCGACTGGAGATAGGTTCATGAGAGGGGGAAGCCCCGCTTTGCTCACTTTATGGCTGCGAGAGAGACTTCAGGCTATGCCCGAGGCTCCGACGTCGTTTAGCCCGTGGTCGTTTGCTCGGCGACCTCTAGTGTTGGATATGAATCAGTTCGCCTGGGAGAGATGGATGGCGCAACTTGGTACGCATCGAATCCGCCAGTGGAGTTCCTTGACTCGGGGAATCGAGACCAGGAGGGCCTTTCAGGAAGGGTCCTATGTTGTGAGAGTTCCAGGTTTGTCTTGGTCCTCCTTCTACATTTCGTCGCTTGTTTCCCGGCAGTTCGGGATGAGGCAGTAGCCTTAGTTGGGCTGGGATGACCTTGCCATTGCGGAGGTGGCTCCTCTTTGTATGGCAGCTCCAGGTGCTCTCTTGTATTTCCTGAGGGTATGGAAGTATTCCTCTTTCCCTCATGTTGTGCTCCTTCGACGTCGGGAGAGCGTTGTATTGACTACCGTGTACCTGGATTGGTACGAGCAGCGTGTTGGGCAGACCCAAGTGGTTTTGGGGAGCAGGCGTGAAGCGATTCTGGGGCCCGATTGCCATCGCAGCTATTGCCTTAGGAGTGCCGAAGCCTGGTCTGACCCTCAGGATGTTACGGGAGACACTTTGTTTGACTACGAGACCAGAGTTAATCGAGTGACGGAGAGAGGCCCTCTCTTGCAGATTCGCAGGGAGGAGATTCGAGCCGAAGCACGGGCGAATGAAGCCCTTCGAGCTACAGGGTTGTTTGACTCTACGGGGAGGACCCCTCATCTCGGACTGAGAGATGCAGAGCTGGCTCGCGTGGAGCGAAAGAAGACTCGCCGGGGACGAGGAAAGAAAGGGAAGAATGGCGAGGGGACAAGCGCAGATGGCGCGGAATGACCTCCTAGGTATCCATTCATTGCATTACAAACATATTATTTGTTAAATGTATTAAGTTGTCTTTTAGCATGTTGTGAACTTGAGAGTAGACCGTGCTTGAATTCATCAAGAAATGTTGTAATCGTTAGTGATTTGTGATTTACTTTTAAAGCTTTGTCAAGTCGCAAGATCTCTTGTTCACTTTTTGTTTCATTTGTGAGCCTTGACGGCGTCCATCTTTGGACTTTTCTATTGCATTTGCGGACTGAAGCAGCCTGGGCCTTGACGGCAATCCCTTTTCACCTGGGTTTTGTATTTGTACGAGAGGTTGGGTGCTCCCTTGACAAGTCGTTTTGACGGTCTTTTCCGTGGCTTCCTTGCCTCTTGTTTGTTGGCGTGGGGCTCTTGACCTCATTTTTGTAGCTTCTGCTTTGAGCTTATTTTTTTTTCGAGAGCCCTTGCTCGAGCTCTTTTTTTTTTTTTGAAGCGCATGAGGGCGAAGACAAGCCCCTGGCTTGGAAGTTGACATGGGTCAGTCGTTTGACATTGAGTGACCCTCGGATGTCCTTTGATGTTGCGGCCATCGCTTGACCTGGTCAAGGTGATGTTGGGGGCGTGCTCTTGGAAAGTGTGTAGTTTGATGGAGGTCTTGATTGACATTCAAACTTTTGACTTTTTTGTGTGTCTTTAGACCGGACCAATTAAGGTTGCCTACGTTCCCCCGGACTAGAGGGCTCAGGTCTGCGTAGTTCGACACTACATGGAGTGCCAAGAGATGCACAGTTGTTCTTCTTTAGGCGAAGTATCTGCGAAGTTTGCTTCCGTTGACTGGATTCATGAAGGGATTGTCGTCTAGGTCCTCGCCTTCATGGCACCTCCTGAGAAGATCTTTTGAACCAAGAAAGGGCCGATCCATGTTGGTTCCCATTTTCCCAGTGGGTTGGTTCGAGTGGGAGGCTTTTCTTTGAGTACCAGCATCGCCTTCCCCGATGTCTCGGGACTTGACTTTCTTGTCGAAAGCTCAAGCCATCCCGCTGTAGGCTCGGACGTGTTCCATGGCCTTTAGTCGTCGCTCGTTTCCAGCGTGAGCCACTTCTGGCCGTGTCGCCTGGGAGCCATTCGACTTCGGATTTCGTTTTCCAAAGAACACTGGGCGTGAGGGAATTTCCAGCTCAATGGGCAAGACTTCCATCCCGTATGTTAGGGCGAAGCGGAGTTTCTCCCGTGTGGTCGTTTCGACCGATGTTCGATAGCCCCAAAGTGCAAGGTGCAACTTTCTGGCCAATCGCGTCCCCTGGTGGTCATTTTTCTGATGATCCATTCGAGGGTCTTGCTTTGCCGCTTCCACGGCGCCGTGCTTCAGGGCCGATAGGAGACGATTTGTGGCGTGTGACCTTGAATTCGGCCAGCTAGCCGTCGCATTCTCCTTTGAAGTGGGAGCCGCTTGTTCGATATGATCTCGTTCGGGATGCCGTATCGGCGCATGATATTTTCCCTTGAGGAAATGTGCGACTTTCTTGGAGGTGAGCACTCAGTAGGACTTGGCTTCGACCCATTTGGTGAAGTAGTCGATGGCTACCAAGACGAACTCGTGGCCGTTGCTACTCGGCGGAGCGATTTTCCCGATGACGTCGATTCCCCATGTGGCGAAGGGCCAGGCGTAGTCATGCAATGTAGATCGTGAGGAGGTAGATGATTGAGGTTGGAGAACGCTTGACACTTGTCGCAGCCTGGACAAAGTGGATACGGCCTCGCTCCATGGAGATCCAGAGGTAGCCCATCCGAAGAATGATTTGCATCGTGGCTCGGCGTTCATGCTGGGGCCGCAAACCCCGTTGTGGACTTCGTTCATGAGCTCACTTGCTTTTTCCTGGCTGATGCAGCTTAGGAGCGGTCCCTGGTAGCATTTTTTGTATAGCATGTCCCCAAGGATGACAAAGTGAGAGGTGAGGCGCTTTAGGGCAATGATGCTTTTAGCTTTGGCTCCTTCCCTGCGTTGACCTTCCTCGTTCATGAAGGCGGTTTCCCCGTTTTTGAGGTATTGGAAGATCTGGTTGTTATGTGATGCTGATGAGGAGGCCTCCGACTTGCGTCTCTTTGGCTCTTCAGTAGTTCTTTCAAGTTCGCTTTGATTAAAACCTTTCTCGGCAGCTTGGGCCCAGTTTTTCTCTCGTTTGACAACATGCTTAAATGTTTGTTTAATGCATTCATTCAATTAATGTGTCTACTTCTTTGTTAGATGAATTGTTATTAACTGTTTTGATTAGTTAACTCATCATTCGTTAAAGATGCAATGAAAGGATATTTTTTAGAAAGGTCGGACCTTTTATTGAAAGCGTAGAGAAGATACATTGTTGATCATGGACTCACAACCTGGGCGTAAAGCCGCCGATGGCTCAAAAGACGTGAATTCCTAGACAATATGACTCGAAGATAGACTCTAGCGACTAGGGGATCGACCAGGCTTCATTACTCTCGCGGGCCGCAGTGCTAAGAGAGGGTGGCAATGGCTTTCAGTGGCCATTCTTCGCCTGAGGCGGATCCCTGAGGATAGCTTGCCCGTGGTTCGACTTCAAACCGTATCGCGGAGGTTTTTAGTTGCTCCCCGATGATGTCTCTCCATTAGTAGTTGCCGTCGCTGCACTGGGGGACCTTAATGATAGAAGTCGCCGAGAGCTACTTTCGTGGAGGGCGAAGCATTCGCCGATTCAGAGTTGATTCTTGCCGATGTTGATCATTTTCATCGACCCGCTCCTTATCTCGAGATATTTGCTTGGACGACGTTTACGATGTCCGAACCGAGGGGGCAGCTATCTCTCCTTCTCTCGATTAGGCTTTGGAGGAGGTTGCGCCATTGTTCGTCCAAAGTGAGACACCGGGATGTTGAATTGGACTATGCCGTGATGGCCGTCCCCGCGAGATCCGAGAGTGTCGCCAGCCACAGGTTATCCCGCTGTGCTGGCTGGCCTGGATGAGCCGCTTTCAAGAGGGTTTTCACAGCAGGGTCTACTCCTCGATCAATCTCCATCTGGGCATCCATCTATTGATCCTCTTTCAAGCATTCTTCGCAGTTGCATAGGTCGGAGTTGTCGTCTTGACCCATGAGCTCTTCGATCTCTAGCTCATCGCGGCTTAGAGCGTGGATGTAAGGATCCACTTCGTAGCGGGACAGGGCTGGAGTCTCGCCTGCAGAGGAGTATTCTTGCTGATGTTGATCATTTTCATCGAATCTGCCTCCTTATCTGAGATATTTGCTTGGACGACGTTTACGATGTCCGAATCGAGGGGCGTGCTATCTCTCCTTCTCTCGATTAGGCTTTCGAGGAGGTTGCGCCATTGTTCGTCCAGTGAGACACCTGGATGTCAATTGGACTATGCCGCTGATGGCCGTCCCCGCGAGATCCGAGAGTGTCGGCCAGTGGTTATCCCGTGCCAGCTGGTCGGTGATGAGCCGGGCCAAGAGGGTTTTCGGCAAAGTAGGGGTCTACTCCTCGATCAATCTCCATCTGGGCATCCATCTATTGATCCTCTTTCAAGCATTCTTCGCAGTTGCATAGGTCGGAGTTGTCGTCTTGACCCATGAGCTCTTCGATCTCTAGCTCATCGCGGCTTAGAGCGTGGATGTAGGGATCCACTTCGTAGCGGGACAGGGCTGGAGTCTCGCCTGCAGAGGAGTATTCGCTCATGTCGGGTCCCTCTTATGGGTCGTAGCTTGGCCGGCCAAGCTCGCCATTGTGTCGCTTCCGTGGATTACCTCGAGGATTCCCTCGCGTTGACGAATTTCACGCATCGTGAAGAGTAGATGATACCACTTTCATCCGGTGTATCCAAGGTTGTCCCAAACAGGCGAGGCGTAGGTTGGCTTGATGTCCACCACTTGGAATTCCACCAACTCCAATTGTGCGTAGAATTGGATCCTCAGATTGATGACTCCTACGACAGGGTGTGGAGTGGAGTCGTAAGCTCGGATTATTCGGGGCGAAGGTCTCATTAGGGAGCGGTCGACGGCTACGCTTTCCAAAGGTGCTCAAGGCAATGATGTCGACCGCAGAGTCGTTGTCGATCAAGACATTCTGGGAGGTAGAACATCTCTATCTTTACGAGGATGAGGAGAGCCTCGCTGTGTCTATTTTCACATATCGGCAAGTCTTCATCCGTGAAGGCTAAACCGGCCTTCCAAAGGCCGCTATTCGATTCTCGGCCTCCTCCGGGGAGCGTTCGATCCAGCCGTTGGTGTGTCTTGATTGTGGAAGGGATCGTAGGGAGACACTCGCCCTTGGGCATTCATGTCTGGATTCCCGGTCACGGGACCGTTTGACTCTGGTTTCGTGTTCCCAGTCGTAGCGAGATAGCATGTTGACGGTTTCGAGATCGCCTGAGGCTTACTCTCGCTGGAATTTCGTCGAAGGCTATCGTGTTCACCCCGTCATTTCGGGGAATGGATTTCCAATGGTGTTGGGGCCACCGGGGGCGTTCCAACTTTCCCTCTTCGATTAGGCCCCTGGACCACTTGCTTTAGCATGAAGCAATTGTCGGTGGTGTGACCCGGGTAGTTGTGGAAGGCGCAGTGCTTGCTCATATCCATGTTGGGCTTGAGAGTCTTTGGTTGGAAATTCTCGAGAGGATTGAGGAGATTTCGCTTCACCAATGCTTCGAATACTTGGCCCAGAGGCATTTCAAGGTTGTCGAAATGTCGGAACCGCTGGGAAGCGAGGGGATTGTTGTTCCTCTGGGGTGCCTCGATCACGATTTACTTGAGCTCCGTTTTTGGATGTAGTGTACCGTTCGATCGCTTCTTTCCTTTGTTCGGGACAGTGCCGGATTTAACAAGTGTTTGTCCGATAGCGGTAAGACGGCCGGGGTTGTTGTCTTCTGAAGGCTCAGGTCTTTTCGAACTTGGTTCCGGCGTTGACCATGGCACGGAGATCTGGATAGAAGTGATGGCTGATCAAGGTCCTTAGAGAAGGTTTGAGGAAGGAATGGAAGATGTCCATTTGATCTTCCTTGGAAAGCGGATCCATTATCTCGCTTAGCTTCCAGTTCCATATTTTGTAGAACTCACCTACAGGCTCGTCATCCTTTTGTTCGGTGACTTGCAGATCCTGGCGGTTTGTCTCCCACTCAAGGTTGGCGCGGTACTTCTCCAAGAAGATCTCGCCGATTTGGTCCCACGTGGAGCGGTTTTCTGCCTTTACGTTGAGGAACCACCTTAGCGCTGTGGATTTGAGAGAATGCTGGAAGTGATCCGCCATTTGTTAAGGGGTTGCCCCTTTGGATCTCATACCCAAGACATATGTGTCGATGTGAGTCTTTGGGCATTCTGTCCCGTCGAACTTTTCCATTTTCGGCATCCTGAATTTTGAAGGAAGCGGAACCACCTTGTTTGGATCAATGGGCATGAGGGAGTCCCTCCGAGAACTGGCTAGTTTGCCTTGCATGTCCTTCATTTGCTCGATTAGCCAAGCCATGTGGGGATCGGCAGGTTGAGGCGCGTTGCCGTTTTCGGGGATGGAAACCGAAGATGGAGGTGGATTGGCTGATGGGATCGCCATTCGGGAGTCTTGGGGAGGTAGTTGAGTGTATACCAACCTGTACCCTGGAGTTTTGAAGTTAAGGGCGTGATTGCCCGGGCCGCCAAGGGTTCTGTTTGGGAATTGGGGAAATGTTTCATTAGCCCCAAGTGGCAGACTAGCGGGTGGTAGGTTTGAGTGTCGGGATATCCGCTTGGGATGCCTGTCCCGGATAAACCTTGGGGTTTTTGATTATGGTTTCGAGGCTCGTATAGAGGCAGAGGATTGAATCCTGGGGGATACCGAGATGCATTGGGATCTGGCGGAGCAGGCACGTATGTGTGCTGTTGATACTGAGCTTGGGGCGCAGGGCCGGGAAATTGACTGTGCTGAGACGGGCCTGTCGGAGCTGCTTGACTGATGCCCGAGTAGAGCTTTGAACGAGAGCTGCTTTGCGTTGCTGGGATCTCGTAGCTTGGCAGAGGTGGGACCTGCTGTAGCTTTGAGGACCCGTGGGAGCTGGCATTTCTTCGTCTTCTATGAGGACAAAGGTCCCATCAGGTTGGGGAACAGCAACAGTTCCTCGAAGGCGCAGGGTGTCTACGATCCAGGCCTGATGCTCCTCTTGGCGCTTCTTGAGAGTTTCGAAGGCTCGCAGCACCTCCTCCATTGTCTGAAGGTTCCTTAGTGTTGGGGTTCCGTTTCCCTCACTGTTGTCTGTTGATCCCGCCATGGGGGAGTAGCGGACTGTTCGGACCGTTGAACCGGAAGGGCTGTCGGACCTTGTGACCTCGATACTGAAAAGGCGGCTCTCGGGTATTCTCAACCACTCTCGGTTCGCTGGAGGGGGTGACGGGTAAGGGTTAGACATGGGAAGGCCTTTCGGGATAAAAGGGGGAAAGCTCACGTGACATGCGGTTTCAGCTTCTTTTTTTTGTTGTTTTAATTTACTTTAAATAGTGTTTTCTCAGAATCCTAGGTAGGTTGGAAAAGATCGCTCTTCTTTTTCGCAACTATGCTAGATCCTGGGTCAGTGGAGACCATCTGTGCGACTATAAGCCCCTCGTTTTGCACCTGTATTTTGACATCCCGGGGTGGACAGCCTCGGGCGAGGGTCCTATAGGGCAAGCGGTTTCCACCGGCCTAAAAGAAAAATTGAACCTAAGGACCGAGCCTGTCATGTTCGTTTTAATGCGTGAGCCATGTGAATAGTGAGCCGAGCCGGCACCTGAGTCAAGATCGGGTCAAGAGTTCGACATGACCTCTCTTTACCTTGCTTGTACAAGGGATCTGTGACGTTAGGCGTTGGATGGGTCATATCGTCATGGCTGACGTATTAAAGTCTTGATGACATGGTGTCATGTGGGCATGGATGTATATCCGGGATGAAACATCGTCTGGGCGTAGCTTCGGAAAATCAAGATCGGGTCAAGATTTTAGCATGACCTTTCATTGCTTTGCTTGCGCAAGGGATCTTGAGTTCCGAGCTTCGACTCAGAAAATGGCCGGCATGGGATATGTATCCAGGCTGTATGACACGGACAGGGTAAAAACCAACCGAGTCTGGACAGAGTGTGACTCAAGACTCAAGCGTGCAGGGTTGACACTTGGCTAGGATGGGATGTTTGGAATGATCTCGTGCGAGTCCGAGAGGCGTAGGAAGGCCAAACGAACTGCAACTAAGACCACCCCAGGTTAAGGGTTGTAGTGTGCAGTGTATCCGAGGCAGCAATGCGAGTAGCTTGCGGTGTACCGAGGCAGCAGTGCGAGTAGTGTGCGGTCTCTAAAATTTTTTTTCTGAGTAAAACATAAGTTTTTGAAGAATTTTAAATGTATGTACACAGATGTATATTGATGCATTTTTTGTATTTTTTTTTTTGTAAAATAAAAAAGTAAAGCACATGCACACACACACAACAGTTAAAGAAAGGGGTAAAATGAAAGTTTGAGCCTCATCATTGTTTTAAAAATCTTTTGTTTTGTTTAAAAGTTTTTTTTTTAAAACAAAATTTCCCCAGCAAAGTCGCCAACTGAAATTACCCGGACCCGAGAGGCAACGCGATCGCGCCCCGGCATCTGGCATTTTTCGCTTTGCGTTGGGAGGGAGGTGCCTCGCCGCATTTTTTGCTTTGTAGAGTCGCCACGCCGTTTTGATTAAGCCCAAAACATTGAGAAAAGACATCAGTTTAAAAAATAAACTGTTTTTGTGTGATGAGATTTTTGAGTTCAGAGGTCAGGTAACCTCCTCGGGAAGAGAATATTAGAATATTAGAGCTAACCCGAGTCACCTCGTAAAAACGATTCTTTCGATACCCCTTCTTTCTTTAAATGTTGTGTGTGTGTGTGCTTTTAAAAATGCATGCTGTGTCGGATGTCTACATTGTACACTGCTTATTGTAAATGTATTGAAATAGTGTAGGAAGGAAGCCTTACCAATGTTGGTTCGTGTCTGTCTTCCGCTGGGGAATAGTGTTTGAGGATGGAATAGTGTTCCGGTGCGGACCGGGATTGCTTCAGGATGTGCCGGTTGTCTGCGGACAGAGCTTCGGCGTGCCTCGGGATTGTCAAGTGTGCACTCGGGCAGAGTTTCGGCGTGCGTTGAGATCGCAGGGATCGTCGGTTGGATTCGGGCAGAAGTTCGGCGTGCGTCGGGATCATCGGTTGCGTTCGGGCAGAGTTCCGGCGTGCGTCCGAGTTTCCGGTTTGACTCGGAAAGAGCCGGGATGCCTCGGGAAAGACCAGGCAAGGCCTCAGAGTACCACGAGGGGCCTCAGAGTACCTCGAGAGTGCCTCGGAGCAGCGCGGGAGCATCTCGAGAGTGCTCGAAAAGGCTTCGAAGCACCACAAAGGAGCTCGGAAGGATCCGAAAGGGGCCGGGAGTGCCTCGGGAGGACTTAGAGGGGAAGCCAGAAGGCCTAGGGAGAGAGTAGAAGAGGATGGTGTGCTAAATGAGGGAGGGGGAGCCCTCTATTTATAGTTGAGAATTTTCTGCAAGAAGGTCCGTACGGACCTCCAAGGTATTCTAAAATTTTGGTTTTCCCGGATTTAGGGGAATCTCGTGGACTTTAGAGGGATTCTGTAATTATGAGAGTTGGTAGCGTGAAGCGTCCTCGTACGGACCTTTTAGCATGCAAAGAGGTCCGTACGGACTTCCATGCTTTTCCCAATTTCTGCATAATTCCCAAAAGGTCCTTTTGTGCTTGTTTATCCCAGAAAGGCCCCACTTGGTTTGGTTGGTGGTTTTTTGGGTCTTTGAGGGTTTTTGAAGGGTTTTGAGGGCCTTTTGAGGGTTCCGGGTGTTTGAGACTGCGTTTGAGTGAGTCTGCGGTGTTTCCCGGGAGCTCGGAAGAGGGTGATCCAGATTGGGGTACTTACAGGGGGGGAAGGGGTTGAAAAAAAAAGGGTTGACCCGCACCCGACCCGAGGTTGACCCAACCCGTAATACCCGGAATGTAAACGGGTTGTGACGAGTCGAACCCGTCATTACCCGCCAACTCTTCATTACCCGACTCATACCCGACTCAACCCGCTTATTTGACAGGCATTTCATATACTTCCTCCTTTCCTAAATAAATGTATGTTTATTTTCTGAAGAATGTTGTTTCTTAATGTAGGCCCACTTTCTTAAGTTGAAAAAAATTGTTTTAAATGGATTTTCACCCTTTAAAACTTCATATTTCAGTGTAAGCTTGCAAAACTGAAAGCTTTTGCTAACAAGAATCATTCAAGAATTCGTTGTGAGGAGTCAAATTTTCTCAATTTTTTTTTATTGAAATGAGACTAACTTTTTTGGGACAAACGCAAATAGAAAATTTTAACACTGTGGGCGTAGTAACACTACTTTGTGAACCATTGGACAAGGCTGCAATACCTAATTAGTGAAATCACGAACTGAAAATTGGAGTACATTATTGATGAAATATCTGTCCTTATCCCCTTTGTCATTTTTCATTATTTTTGTTTGGTTGAGACACATTAATCAAACCTATTTATTTGTACTTCAACTTAATTAGTTATAATCTCTCATGTATTTTCCTATGAGCACATGTCAAAATTCCAGCATTCCTAATTTCATAGCCTAACCATCAAGCTTATTCAATTACAAAATGATCGTCTATTTTCGAAATGCCCCTAACATGAAAACGGACATTCATTTGAATTTCACTTAGGAAGTAATATAAAATCTGAGTCTTTTATTCAGTAACCTAACAGCTCAATCAAAATGAAAAAAAAAAACCAGATTAAATAATTCAATGGATTGGATTCCAAAAATTTCATTTTTTTTACATTCCTTTTGCAAATCAGACGACGGAAGTGGCCAGAAGGGGGAGAGAAGGAGGGAATACACTGCGAAAGAGATCGAAAGGGAGAGAGGAGATCCGAATGGGCACCAGATTGACAAATTCGGTGTAAGAATTGGAGGCCGCCGGCTTGGGAGCTCGTCAATCGCCGTGAAATCAAAGAGCCTCGCCCCCGAGTAGAGAGGGAGCTCGTCAATCTCCGCCGCCGCTGAGGAGAGAGATTGTAAATCGTATAGAGAGAGAAACATAAATAAAATTAGGGCTGGGCCCCCATTTAATTTATATAAAATCTTACCCATGAAAATTTTCGTGGGTATTACCCACAATAAGTTCTCTGGGTAATTAATACCTTTACTGTCGGAGTTTCCATCAAAAATACTCACGGAATATATTCCGTGGGTAATGTAAACGTTTACTCACGTAATTTTAGTGGGAAAAAAGTTGATTTTTTTTTTAAATTTAACCTTTTTCAATTCGTAGGTAATAAGTAAATTTTCGTGGCTAATATTGATGTAACACTACAAAAAAATTGAGATTTTGCTACGAAAAAATTTGTAGCGAAATGTTAAGATTTTGTAGCTAAAGAGTATTGGCGACGAACCTGTTTTCGTCGCAATTTCGTCGCCTATGCAACGTCGCTAAAGGGTATTAGCGACGAAATAATATTCGTAGTCGTAGGTATATTTTTTAGCCACAAAAAATAAATTTCGTCGCCAAATAGTTTCGGCGACAAAATATAAAATCGTCGCTAAAGGGTTATTTTCGTAGCCAAATGAATTCTTTTAGCGACGAATTAATTCGTTCCAAATTATCCGGTCTTGTACTACAAAATATTTTCGTCGCCGAATGTTACTGTCTTGCTATGAAACATTTTCATAGCTATAAATACATCTTCTAATACAAAATATTTTCGTCGCCGAATGTTAATGTCTTGCTATGAAACATTTTCATAGCTATAAATATATTCTTCTACTACAAAATATTTTCGTCGCCAAATGTTACTGTCTTGCTATGAAACATTTTCATAGCTATAATACATTCTTCTACTACATAATATTTTCGTCGCCGAATGTTACTGTCTTACTATGAAACATTTTCATAGCATAGCCATCTTTTTTACTACGAAATATTGTGTTGCAAAATATGATTTTAATCTAATTGCCGCTCCAAGAAAAACAATGTATATGGTTCCAAAAAGATTCATGGATCTCATCCAAATTGTGCCCATTTCTAGTAGGCAAAACCATGATCATCTATACAAAGCATTGAATACTTTCCTACAGGTAAAAACCTATTATCAATTCATCATTTTCATCTCATTTTTCTTAAATAATTCATATTATTTCATTTGAGGTTTATGTTTATATATTTTAGGTACACCCCGAGTTGTCACAAGAAGAGAAAGGAACGGTATGCAAATACCTAAACTGCCAGAAACTCTCACACGAGGTATGCATTGAAGCCGTCCAAAATGAGTTGATGCCTCTACGACTGATTGTGCAGGCACTTTTTGTTCAGCAACTGAGTACACACAAAGCTTTTAAAGGATGCTCAGGCTCATTTAGGTACACCCACTGTTTGTCTTTCTGTAGATGCCTTATTTAGTGGAAAGATTGTTGTTGTTAATGTTAATGTTATTGTTATTGTTATTGTTATTGTTATTGTTATTGTATTGGTGTATTATATGTTTTTTCTCATTTTGGTATGAATTGGTCACAAAGGAATATCAAAATCACAAGTTTCAACAGCAATATCAGCAGGCTATGTACTACTGCTCATTGTTGCTTCAAGATCAAACATGGCCTTGGAGTGACGAGCTCGAAATTCTTCCTCTTCTTGAAGTTGAAAATCTTGCTAGATTTTATCCTCAGATGCTATCAAGGACCTTTGTAGAGTGCTATGCAACAAGTTATTATAATTTAGTGACTCGCCTATTGTTGGTAGCTGTGTGGTACATGTCTGAGTATACTGAGTATCAAGTAGATGTAGAGGTTGAGTACACTGAGTATGCAGCAAGTTATTATAATGTAGAGGTGGAGTACACTGAGTATGCAGCAAGTTATTATAATGTCTGAGTATACTGAGTATGCAGCAAGTTATTATAATGTATATGTAGAGGTGGAGTACACTGAGTATCAAGTATCAACTAGTCTACTGAGAAGGGTAAAGCTAAAGGCAAAGATAAAAAACTAGAATGGTCAGTTGGGAAGTGTGTTAGAGGATAAGTGGATGAGCCTGAATATGATTCAGATGATAAACTTGATGGGTATTAGAGTGAGGATGATGATGAGTGGGTGATTTTAGGGCTGAGAGGGAGTGTTTGGTCAAAATGCATACAGTTGAGAGGTCTGCAATTTTGTTTAAGTAAAGGCAGCAGTGCTGCCTTATCTATTATATTCTGCATTTGAAAAAAAAATTTGAAAAAGAAAACAACATTAATTTGTAACTTTATGAAGATTCAAGTATATACCAAACAACAACATTAAATTTGTAACTCAATGAAGATTCGAGTATATACCAAACAACAACATTAAGTGATGATTGCAAAGGATTCAAATTAAAATTGCAGTAATATTAAAAATGAAAAGCTAATGAAAAGGTTGGCAAAAAATTTGGAAACAGGCATCCAAAGTGAAGTTGTGCTCATACATTGTGAGAAAAATGGTTCAAGTTGCCTCTTCAAACTGTAATATGCAAGGATAAAAGTGCAGAATGCAATTACTCCACTTCTTTTCAACACAACACCAAGATCAAGCTAATGGAAATGTTTTGCACATCAAATTGTAAAACATTGTGGTAGTACAGATCAGGAGACCACACACCATAGTATAAGTAACAACACAAACAGGAAACAGGCATCCAAAGTGAAGTTGTGAAAATCATAATGTGTGCAGCAGTTGTCACAGGTAATTTAGGTCTTACTCTGCCTCATAAAACATACAATGATGCATAAACTTGGTTCAGGGCAAAAACACAAACACCTTGTATGCATTAAGCAAAAAGTTTTCCACAAGTGACAAATTATACAACAATCAACAGAGCAAGCAAACCATTACAACACACACAAACGCCACGGTAGTAGCTTCAAACAAATTACAACTTTGCATATAACTATAAATTCACCAAGTACGTAAAATCAACTTTTCGTACAAGAAAATAGCGAAAACAAATAGAAAATTTGAAATTGAAGATAGAATTGAGATTTATCATAATACCCATTGAATCGATTGAGAGCGTACCTGGGAATAGGTTGCGGCCGATTGCTGCTGCTGCTGCTGATGTGGGTTGCGGCCGGTTGAGAGCACGTCTTTGTCTACTCTCAAGCCATCCAGATCGTCTCTCTCAATCGCCTCCCTCAATCGCCGTTTGCCGTCGTTACCTCTGTTTTGGCTGTTGGCCGCAGTTTAGTTTTAAAAGGGGTGAGCGATTATTAGAGAATCAAGGAAGGAAAAGAAATCCTCCGTAGGTTTTAAATCGAGGGCTGCTAATTACACGTTATATATTTATAAGCTAACCCCACATATTGATTAACTAGATTGTAATATATGCATTATAAAATGTACTTAATTTTTAGGAGTGATTTTAGCATAATATTATGGGTAATTTTAAGGGTAATTTTGGCTATAAAATAATTTCATAGCAAATAATTTATATTTTTGTAGCCAAATCTTATTTACAATTTTGACTAGTGCGGGAAATATGTGCGCCAAAAAATTTGCCTCATTTAACGACAAATATTTTTGTTTTGTTTTCTTAATTTAGCATTTGGCTACAAAATTAATATTGTCGCAAAAACATAAAGATTTGCCTACGAATAAATAATTCATCGCTAATGCAAATCTTTTAGCTACAAAATATTTTTGTAGCTAAAAAATTTGTAGCTAAATCCTTATTTTCTTGTAGTGTAATATTTCGTGGGTAAATTTTTGTCAGTAATCAAACTGATTCTAGTAGTGAAATTTGACAAGTACGTTGTATTAAGTGTTAACCTTGTGATACATTTCATTAATTGTAAATAAAGTGTTAGTACGTGACATATTTTTCGTAAAAAATTGCAGCTTATTATTTGGGCCCCATGTTAAAACATTTTTATTCCGTTAATCCCTAGGCATACTCAGTTTTTAGAATAAGAATGATAAATGAGAAAGAAAGCGGAAGCATATACCTGATGAATTCATCTTAATGCCTTGATGCTCTTGAAGGCGGGAAGAAGAAGAAGAAATGAGTAGGAGATGAAGTCTTCTAAATGATGAATGCCTTCACTTTTGTTCTCAGATTATGGAGAGAGAAATTAATGAATTTTGTGTGTCCTTAGGCTGATGGAAAGCCTTGTATATATAGGAACTTAAAAGGCACTTCATTTAGGGACCACACCCTTTCATATGAATTAGCAAATAGGTTACCCTTTGTCCATCATAAATAGGTAATCCTAAGCTCGGAAATTCTACACATTGATTATATTTCTATACTTTATAAACATTTATATTTATGATTTATACATGTACATCATGTTTACGTATATTTATTAAGTATACACATTCCGCAATCCATGTTTTAACAATCTCCCACTTGGATTGCCCAAACATGTGTTTGTACTTAATAAACCTTTATAAAATCATAATTACAATGTTTAAATGACAATCCTTATGTATACAATATTGTCATTTGAACAATCTTGTCCATTAGTTTTATAAGTATAAGGACTAAAGGGGCAGTCGTTGTAATTGATTCGAAACTAAACCCGCATTAATCACATATATATATCCAACTAAATGACATAGATTAAGTATAGATGTGTAGCATGGAAAATTGATGAATATATTGGAATATGTACATATATTCTTCCAACTAGTCATACTTAACCAAATGAGATCAATCAAGAATAGATAAAATACGAAATACAACATAAACTCCCACTATATTAAATGTTATCAAAAGTTGTTACACCCATATGAGTGGTATGCTCGTGAAACGCTAAAGGTGATAACGCTTTAGTAAACGGATCCGCTAACATGGAGTTTGTTCCTATAACTTGTATTTCTAACTGTCTATTTTATACTCTTTCTCTAACAACAAGAAACTTGATATCTATATGCTTTGATCTAGATGCACTTTTGTTGTTGTTAGAATACAATACTGCAGCCTGATTGTCACAATATAACTTGAGCGGTCTTTCAATACCATTGACAATTCGCAGTCCTTCAATAAATTTACGCAGCCATATAGCTTGTTTGGATGCTTCGTAACAAGCAACAAACTCAGCTTCCATGGTAGAGGAAGTCACAAGTGTTTGCTTGGCACTTCTCCAAGATATTGCTCCACCGGCTAACGTGAAAACATAACCAGACGTCGACTTTCGACTATCTTGACATCCAGAAAAGTCTAATCTAATACCCAACGATCTCAAGATGATCCGACTTTGAATATGTAAGCATGTAGTCCTTAGTGTTTTATAAATATCTCATCACTCTTTTGGATGCAACCCAATGTTCTCTCCCCGGATTGCTTTGGTATCGACCAAGCATTCCAACAATAAATGCAAGGTCTGGACGAGTACAGACTTGTGCATACATTAAGATTCCTACTGCTGATGCATAAGGGATATTTTCCATATACTTGGATTCAAAATAATTTTAGGACATTGCTTTAGACTGAATTTATCTCCTTTAGAGACAGGGGTGTCATGTGGTTTACAACTTTCCATGCCAAACCTTTGTAATACCTTCTCTATATAGCCCTTTTGTGATAATCCTAAAATACCTCGTGAACGATCACGATGAATTTGGATTCCTAATACAAAAGATGCCTCACCGAGATCTTTCATTTCAAATTTGTTTGAAAGAAATTTCTTGATTTCCCTAAGAAGTTCTTTATCATTACTGGCAAGTAATATGTCATCCACATATAAGACTAAAATTATAAATTTACTCCCACTGAACTTATGGTACACACAATCTTCAGCAAGATTCGTTTCAAAACCAAATGAAAGAATTACTTGATTGAATTTTAAGTACCATTGCCGAGATGCTTGCTTGAGCCCATAAATGGATTTCTTAAGTTTGCAAACTAATTGATTAGTTTGATCTAAATCAGTCACCATTTCTGGTTTCTTCATATAGATAGTTTCCTCAATGTCTCCATTGAGAAAAGCTGTCTTTACATCCATTTGATGATGTTCAAGATCAAAATGTGCTACAAGTGCCATAATGATCCTAAAAGAGTTTTTAGAAGATACCGGTGAAAATGTTTCTTTATAATCAATGCCCTCCTTTTGAGTGAATCCCTTAGCAACAAGACAGGCTTTATATCTTTCCACATTACTACGTGAATCCATTTTGGTCTTAAAGATCCATTTACATCCGATGGGTTTCACGTTTTTAGGTAATGGAACAAGATCCCAAACGTCATTGTCTTTCATAGATTTCAACTCTTCATTTATGGCATCGATCCATTTACGAGAATTTGGACTATTAATGGCTTCATGGAAGGTGAGCGGTTCATCTCCTACTAAGTTCAAGAGTTCCTCATTCTCGACAAGATATTCATCATAATCTGCCGGAATTGCACTTCTTCTTACTCTATTAGATCTTCTTAAGGGCACCGGTTCTACTTGATTTTGAGGTTGTTGAATTTGATCTTCATTAACAACATTTTCATGTTGTTCAATAGGAGGTTCTATATCATTTTGAATTATATGTTCTTGTTGAATATCAGGTATAAGTACTTGATTTTCAATGGGAACTATGGGAAGAGGTATAGAAATGAATTCCTCTTTCTCCTCAAATTCAAAACTATTCCTAATTTTCCCTCCAAATTCAACATTCTCAAAGAAGCTAGCATTTCCCGTCTCAAAAAATGTTCTAGTTTTTGAATTATAAAATTTATATCCCCTAGATCTCTCGGCATACCCTACAAAGTAACTACTAACAGTCTTAGCGTCCAGTTTGCCCTCATTAGGCCTATAAGACCTAGCTTCTGCTGGA
This sequence comes from Adenophora triphylla var. japonica, assembly GCA_022495995.1. Taxonomy (NCBI): domain Eukaryota; kingdom Viridiplantae; phylum Streptophyta; class Magnoliopsida; order Asterales; family Campanulaceae; genus Adenophora; species Adenophora triphylla. The sequence continues at coordinate 38,441 of JAFEMH010005083.1, forward strand.
CAACCCCATATATGAAAATGATTTAGGGAAGGTTTCTTACTTGTCCATAATTCATAAGGGGTTTTGTCGGTAGCCTTTGAAGGAGCCCTATTGAGAATGTAAGCTGCGGTTTTTAATGCATCGCCCCATAATGAGTGAGGTAAAGAAGTACAAGAAATCATACTTCTTACCATATCCTTAAGGGTTCTATTGCGTCTCTCCGCTACACCATTCATGCTAGGTTTGCCCGGCATGGTGTAGTGAGGGATAATCCCACACTCTTCTAAATAGCGAGCAAAAGGACCCGGACGTTGTTCTCCCGAACCGTCATTTCGTTCGTATTATTCACCACCACGATCGGATCTAACGTTCTTAATAGTCTTTCCAAGTTGATTTTCAACTTCGGCCTTAAAAGACTTGAAAACGTCCAAAGATTGAGACTTTTCATGAAGCAAATAAATGTATCCATAACGAGAATCATCTATGAATGTAATGAAATAGTGTTGACCATTCCATGAAGGGGTGGTGAATGGTACACAAATATCCGTATGAATAAGTTCTAAGACGTTTGATGCTCTCAAGGATTCTTTCCGTTTAGTGTTTATAAACTTTCCTTTAATGCATTCAATACAAAAGTTTTTATCCGAAATGTCAAGTTTGTTTAAGATTCCTTCAGACACAAGCTTATCAATTCTCCTTTTGGAGATATGACCCAAACGCCTATGCCATAAGGTATAAGATTTTTTACTTGACAACTTTCGTTTAATGCCTTTAGTTTTGGTTTCATTAACATGAGACTCGTTAAATGACTTGACTGTGTCAAGCAAATATAGATTATCGCTATATGATAAAGTACTAGTACCAACAACTTTGGAATTGAAATAAATATCACATTTATTATTACCAAAATGAACAGAATAACCTTCCCCTGTCCAATACCGTGATTGAAATCAAATTCCGCCTAAAGGACGGTACAATACATGTATTATTTAATACAAAATAATATCCGGTACTTAACAATAATCTAAAAGTCCCGATGCCCACAACTTCAACCGGCTTCCCAGCCTCCCATATAGATGTATTTCATCTTCGCTAAGGCTTCTGGTAATTGATGCAACCCTGCATAGATACACTAATGTGAGTTGTTGCACCAGAATCCAACCACCATGTATATGTAAGAATTGAAACCAAATTTGCCTCAGTACAAACAAGGCCAAATGACGTACATTTCTTAACACTCCAAGCATGATAATTAGGGCAGTCGATCTTCATGTGAGTAGGGTCCTTGCAAAAGAAGCACTTTTTAACCTTTTGATCATTGGACGATCCCTTATGCTTCTTGTTTGCAACCGCAATTTCTTTCCTTTTTCTCTTAATCCCACGAGAAGAGGTAGATGCTAAGTGAGCACTTTCAGGCTTGAGTTGTTTCATTCTCTCTTCCTCTTGTGTCACATGTGAAATTAATTCATTCATGTTCCACTTGTCCTTTTGACAATTATAGGTCACTTCAAAATGACCAAACTGAGGAGGAAGAGATATCAAAACCAAGTGCACGAGTAAATCTTCCGAAATCTCTAACTTAAGTGCCCTTAGTTTTGTTGAAAGATGAAACATCTCAAGGATGTACTCCCTTAAGTTTCCGTTACCCTTGTACCGCATGGAGACAAGTTTCCTTAAGGAAGCACTTGTTTTCGATTTATCGCTTTTTGCAAAGCGTTGTTCAAGGGTATCCAGAAAACCCTTAGCATCAACGTCCTCGGGAACACTGTTCAAGAATGTTTCCGGGACGACATTTTTCATGATCTTTAGGCTCACGCGGTTTGAACGGTTCCACTTCTCTATACTCAAGCGATCTTCTTGAGTGCTTTTATTAGTAAGAGGAGTGAGACTTGGTTCTCTTAAAGCGAGATCAATGTCCATACATCCCAATATCATAGTAATTTTGTTTTTCCAAGTTTTAAAGTTTGTCCCATTTAGCATCAGAACGTTATTCATCGCATCAGTAACAAAAGAAGCATTAATTAAATCTGAATGGGTAAGAACAAGAATGAAAACAAAACATGTATAAGTAACTACATATAAGAAGTGATTAATTATATAAATGAATCCATCTATAAGATAATTAATATGACATCAAAACTAATCTTTGGATTGCGAGTTGACTCAAATATAATTATCTTTAGGTAACCAATAAATCGAACTATGTTTTAATCAAACACTTAATCTTCCTTTGGGCTGACTTAAGTATTTGATCAAACAACTGATGTTCTATGTCTTTGTTACCCAATGAATGTATCATTTTAGTCAAATAAAAGATCTTCTTTGGAAAATTCAATTTATTCACATATTTAAAGTATACATTCATCACTTAATAACTTCGAATCTAAATAATGTAAATCACTTTGGTGACAATGTTATTTAAAAAATTAATGAAGTTTATTAAGCATATAATTAATCACAATGAAAGGAAAAAGTTGAAAAGATGTATGTTTTTTTGCTCAAAAATAAATACTGAATCTGCAGGTGCACGGCCGAGTCATATAATCTAGCACGGCCGTGCAAGTCCTTTTCCAGAAACCAATTTTTATTATTCAGGTAGTGCACGGCCGAGCGAATGAAATGACACGGCCGAGCATTCCTTTCCAGAAACATCATAATTTCTTGTTCAATGTTGCACGACCGAGTCAAGGAATGATGCACGGCCGTGCAAGGAGTATGCACGGGCAAGCATTTCAAACGACACGACCGAGCAGCTTTGTCCAGAAAATTTCATCACTTGGTATAATGGTGCACGGCCGTGCAATTCATAACGCTCGGCTGTGCAAATGAACAGACTTGTATGAACCATTGCACCCTTTCTTGAATTTCATGTCTTTTGAGCCAAAACTTCAATCCTTTTCCAGATTTTAAACTTGATTATAGTTATTAATACTCTATAAACGAATTAGAGTGATTAATTAACACCAAAAACTTAATGAATTGATCATTGTCTAGAATCAAAGTAAGGCAAAAATCATGCAAGTAGATCCACACTGTAGTGCCAAAACAACTCGGTCCTGTATTGGGATAATCTTGCTTGATATATTGTCTTTCTTATTGAGTTTTAGACTTGAAAAATGTTCAATAACATAAAAACATAATGAATTCAATGAAACAAAATATGATATAATGAATTCATTCTTAATCAAGAACACGAGCAGGCTCTGATACCAATTGTTGAAACATTTCTATTCCATTAATCCCTAGGCATACTCAGTTCTTAGAATAAGAATGATAAATGAGAAAGGAAGCGGAAGCATATACCTGATGAATCCATCTTAATGCCTTGATGTTCTTGAAGGCGGGAAGAAGAAGAAGAAATGAGTAGGAGATGAAGTCTTCTAAATGATGAATGCCTTCACTTTTGTTCTCAGATTATGGAGAGAGAATTTAATGATTTTTGTGTGTCCTTAGGCTGATGGAAAGCCTTGTATATATAGGAACTTAAAAGACACTTCATTTAGGGATCACACCCTTTCATATGAATTAGCAAATAGGTTACCTTTTGCCCATCATAAATAGGTAATCCTAAGCTCGAGAATTCTACACATTGATTATATTTCTATACTTTATACAACATTTATATTTATGATTTATACATGTACGTCTACATATTTACGTATATTTATTAAGTATACACATTCCGTAATCCATGTTCTAGCACCCCAGTCCACAGCTATAAATGGATTAAATTACCAAACCATTCAATGTATAATACCCTATATTTTATAAAAGGTAACATACTATATAGTGAAATTTTAATTCAATGTACTTTCAAGATTTTTTTAAAAAATAATGCAACACTAATGGATGACGTTAATTATCAGTAACAGAGATATGATATGGAACTACTTTGTTATGCCAGATGGGAATTTAAAGATCGCAGGCTCAACATGTGACATATTGTTTAGGGTTATAAGCTCTCAACAGCATGTGCATAGCAAAAAAAATGAAAACTTTTTCAAATTCATTCAATATTTAGCTGTAACAATAAAGAACAACACATATCAACAACTTTATTACATAAAGACAAACAAAAAGGGAATATTTTAAAAAAATATTGATGTCAAGATACAGTAAATGCATAACCTAACTTCAAACCCAACACTTTCTCAATCAACATAAACATTGAACCCTTTTCCTTTTTCCCTTTCTTTATTCACATTCACCAAAACCCCTATTTTTGGAGTGAAAATTAATCTATTCAAATCCTATATTTTTGATTCAACACAAAACCCTATATATTAAGAGTATTCGACAGAGATTAATGCACACATCCTGTGATTGTAGGAAGCCATTAGATCGAACAAGCTCAATCGTCAAAGAATCGCCTTGCAATCGCCTTATGCAATCGTATTCCTAATTGTGTTCTATCCGGAGTCTCTCGATCAACACAAATGTTGATGAAATAATCTCACCCCACAACCACGTGAGTACTACATAAGTCATTAATGCTGAATAGGATACCAAATTTTCCACATTAGCACACATGTTGACAAATCCGTTATATATTTTAACGTTGTTAGGGTGTTTTAACGTATATTGAATTAAATGTAAAAAATGAAGATAGTACATATCATTAAAATATCACTAACTAGTACATTGCATTAAATGTAAAAATTGAGAAAGTACATTGCATATTTAGGCCATTCACCCCGTTATTCTACTTGAGATTTAGATGTTTAAAAAAATTACAAATTTTCTTTTAATTAAGAGCAATTTTAATATTTGTTTGGATACTTTGAAACGGAGGGAGTAATATTTAGTCATGATCATTTTATTGTCTCGCTAAATAGAACATTTTTTACATTGAAAGTCACCCAAATAATAAAGTTCTTACAATAGGAACATAGATTGTCACAATTAAAAGCTCCCAAACATAACATATAATATCATCATCCTTAAAATTCTATGTTCATACCCACACCCATGCACATCCATATCCATATCCATGTTCTATCCTTTGGACATGGGTACTTTGACAAAATGGAACGGTATAAGCATCATAATAATAATTGTTATCTTGATTAAATTTTAGTGACACAAATTGAAGTAATAAATATTTGGCCAAAAACATTATAGGTAATTTTTTTTTCTTTTCTAATAAATTTTAAGTCTCTTCTCTAGATTGAGCAGTGAAGTCGAAAGTCATCAGTCCCCTAGATTTAAAATTCGATTGCTGATTTTGATCTCAACAGTATATATTTTCCGCGGAATATTGATTTTGATCTCGACGGTATATATTTTTTACCGTCAGTTTGGAAATATATACGGAAAACATACACCCAAAATTTCTCTCTCACTAGGCTCAAAATGAAAATAAGAAAAAAGGGGGGGGGGAGAGAAATGATCGTCTATTTTCGAAATGCCCCTAATTTCATAGCCTAACCATCAAGCTTATTCGATTACATAAATGATCGTCTATTTTCGAAATGCCCCTAACATGAAAACGGACATTCATTTGAATTTCAATTAGGAAGTACTATAAAATCTGAGTCTTTTATTCTGTAACCTGACAGCTCAATCAAAATGAAAAAAAAAAACCAGATTAACTAATTCAATGGATTGGATTCCGAAAATTCCAATTTTTTACATACCTTCTGCTAATCGGACGACAGAAGTGGCCAGAAGGGGGAGAGAAGGAGGGAATACACTGCGGAGGTGGCCGGAAGGGAGAGAGGAGATCTGAATGGGTGTCGAAGTGACAAATCCGGTGTAACAGCCGTCTTGGGAGCTCGTCAATCGCTGTGAAATCAAAGAGCCTCGTCGCCGAGTACAGAGGAAGCTCGTCAATCGCCGTAGCCGCCGAGCAGAGAGAGAGAGAGAGAGAGAGATTGTAAATCGTATAGAGAGAAAACATAAATAAAATTAGGGCTGGGCACCCGTTTAATTTATATAAATCTTACCCAAGGAAATTTTTGTCGAAAAGTTTCGTGGGTAATTAATACCTTTACTCACGGAGTTTCCATCGAAAATACTCAAGGAATATATTCCGTGGGTAATATAAACGTTTACTCACAGAATTTTCGTGGGAAAAAAGTTGATTTTTTTTTTAAAATTTGACCTTCTTCAATTCGTAGGTAATAAGTAAATTTTCGTGGGTAATATTGAAGGAATATTTCGTGGGTAAATTTCCGTCAGTAATCAAACTGATTCTAGTAGTGAAATTTGATAAGTACATTGCATTAAGTTGTAACCTTGTGATACATTGCATAATTGTGAACAAAGTGTTAGTACATGACATATTTCAACTATTTTTCATAAAAAAATTGCAGCTTATTATTTGGGCCCCAGTCCACAGCTATAAATGGAGTAAATTACCAAAACATGCAATATATAATACCCTAGATTTCATAAAAGGTAACATACTATATAGTGACATTTTAATCCAATGTACTTTCAAGAATTTTTTCAAATAATGCAACACTACTGGTGGATGACGTTAATTATCAGTAACAGAGATATGACGTGTAATTATTTTGTTATGCCAGATGGGAATTTAAGCGATGCTCAACATCTGACTTATTGTTTAGGGGTTTAAGCTCTCAACAACATGTTCATAGCAAAAAAAATGAAAACTTTTTCAAATCCATTCAATATTTAGCTGTAACCATAAAGGACAACACATATCACCAACTTTATTACATAAAGACAAACAAAAAGGGTATCTTTTAAAAAAAATTGATGTCAAGATAAAGTAAATGCATAACCTAACTTCAAACTCAATACTTTCTGTTAGGACCTAACTTTGATCAATGTCTTAGTTAGTTGGTTTTGATAAAGGAATATATATATAGAACAGGGTTTATATCAAAAGAGGAAGACTGTCAGTCATGAACCATGACTGACCAAATCAAACTTCATATTCATTCCTCAGTGTATCTGACAGCTATGAGTTTGATAGTTATGATTCAGTTGTATACAATGATTACAATCAATCAAAAACATGAATCATATTCTCTTTAGTAAAGCCTTCAAGATCATCAAAGTGCATCTCAGTCCTTATCAGAGAACATCTCTGATAGCTAAGTCTTGTATGATCTGACAGCCATGACTTCATTCCTCTGATAGCCATCACTTTGTCTCAATCTCTGTTACCACAATCTCAACCAATGTGGAACCTGGATCTTCACAGCTGTCAAGTTCACCAATGAAGACCAATGAAGACCACTGAAGACCTTCTAGAAGCTCTCAGTTCAAGCTCACAGCTCAAGCCAGCTCATGAAGACCTGCATGTGGACAAGTGGGACAAAGACCAGTCAAAGCTCATTAATGTAGCTGCAACAGTCATATTCCAACGGCTACATTGAAGGGTATAAATAGAGGAGTTCTTCCTCTAACAAAACCACTGAAAAATACTCATTTTCACAGTCAAAAACCCTTTCCACACACCCACACACACCTCCTGTAATTCACACACACACTCACCAATCCTTTCCCTTCAAACTCTGTTCCAAACCAAACCCTCACCCCAAAACCTTTGCCTCCACAACAAAACACCCCTTAGTGTGTTAATTCACAAAATCCAAAATCCTAAGACTGTACTTTAGGTGTAGAATTAGTTTGTAATCACTCAAGACTGTACTTTGAGTGTATTAGTTGTTTTGTAAAATCTTGAGACTGTACTTCAAGTTGTAAAAACACTTAAGACTGTACTTTAAGTGTATCCCTAGTTGACTGTACTAATTAGGAAGAGGAAGTTCAAGGAACTTGCCTGAATCAATCATTTGTAATTTTTGTTGATTAAAGATTATAATAAAATTGATCTCACTTGTCAAGTTTGACAGTAGGGGTGGATGTAGGAGGAGTGAACTCTGAACCACTTTAAATTCTCTGTGTTATTACATTTTTGCAATCACATTCACACACTTGCATTATTTCTTTGTGTTTCTTGCCCTATCATTATTTCAAATCTCTCTTATTCCGCTGCACAATTCAACTATCATCTGACAGCTAAGCCAATACCATAGCTGTCTGATCATCTGCATATTAACAAAGGGCCTTTCAATTGGTATCAAAGCCTGTCTTCACACTCAAAAGTCTAACAACTTGTGAAGGATTCTCTTCAAACCCACCATGCCTCAACCAAGAAGAAATAATGAGAAAGACATCCCACACATTGATGACTGTGGATCTTTTGAGATCTATGCTTCAAAAATAAAAACATACCTTGATGCAAACAGTATATGGAATTGGTATGTTCTTGAGAATGAAGTGTCCTACCCAACTCAAATCTGCATGCGATGGAGGACCAAGTAAGATCAAATCCCCGTAAACTTGGTCCGAAGCCGAAAAGCAATTGATAAGTGCAAACTTGAAAGTCAAGAACATTCTTCAAAAGAGTGTGAATGACTCTCTAGCACAAGAAATTGCTAAGGAACCAAATGCCAGAACAGCATGGGCTCTTATTCAAACCAAGTTCACTAAACACTCCAGTGTTAGGACACAAAACTTGTACAACTTGCTTAGGCAATTAGACAACTTCAAGTTCTACCCTGGAGAAAAGGTGAGTCTTTGCTCGGCCAAGGTTTGAGAACCTTGTTAGATCAATTGCCGATCATGGAAAAACCTTTGAACAACAAGATCTACGCCTCAAGATTTACTCAAATCTCCCTCAAGAATATGAGAAGGTAGCATTACCTATTAGAGAAGGATCTCGAGTGGAGCACCATGACAGCTTGAGCAATACTTTGGAAAGCTTGAAGCTTATGAACCGGAAGGTATGATAAAAATTCCATCAGTCCCTTCCATTTCACAAACCTTAGCTTTAATCGCACAAGAAACCGTCCACAAGCCAATCACTCACCAAGACATTGAGACCATTATCAACAATGCCCTTCAAAAGATAAACATCGCTTCCAAACCCGTCAAGAAACAGATCTCCCAAGAAGACATTCCAAGCCTCATTTCCATGGCCGTCGAAATGCCATGAAATTTCAAAAGAAATCTTTTGACAAAAATTCAATCCCTCCACATCTAATGCTCAACAAGACAGCTACAAGAAGACAATTGATTGCTTCAATTGTGGAAAGCAAGGACATTACTCTTCTGATTGCCCTGAACCAAGGAAACCTAGGGACAATCAGACAGCTAAGAAGATGACCTACTCAAAGGAGATCATTCACAGTTCTAAGTGCAACTGCTTCAATTGCTCCAAAAATAAACATGACAAAAACAAAGAGCAAGTCATGATTGCTGACTCATCAAAATTCGGTGATGAAGAGTATATGTCAAGTGATGACTCTAAATTGAAGGAGAAGAAGCCATGATATGCCTTATGGTGAAGATGATGAAGAATCTCGACAATGAGGAAGAAATGGAAGCACTGCTTTGCTGCTGATGAACTAAAGGAGGTACATGATTTTAACTCTTTAAATATTGATGGTTTTAAACAATTAGTTTGCACTCTTTTAATTCAAACCAAAAAACAAAAAACTAGCTTTGCTTCACTGGTCAATGAAAATCTTTCCCAATCCTCAACCATTGACACCCTCACAAAAACCATTTCTGAGCTTGAGAAAGCATGCCAAGGGCTAAGAGATCAATGCATCATGCTTGAAAAACAAAACAAGGATCTGACAGCTGAGACATCAAGTAATCATGAAAACTGTCAAAAACTCATTAATCTTGAAAAAGAAAATGATGCTCTTAAAAAGAGAATAGATTCATGGAACATGTCAAGCAAAGCATTATCACTTTTCACCTATACCCAAAGGCGTCCAAGTGACAAAACAGGATTGGTGCCGATAATCCATCGTAAAGTATACTCTCCTCCCACTGGTGAAAGGGCCATTGAAAAAATGGTTCTAGAAAACCTTAGCTCTGGCAGCTATCAAACTCAAACCTACACTGTTCAAACCAAAGAAAAATCAAAAGAAATCTTGGGTGGTCCTAGTCAACCAAAGGAAGGACCAAGTAGAATTCAAGGAAGCAAGTATATTTGGGTTCAAAAAGGAGCCAATATACGGGAAGAAGCCAAGTGCAAGAATGTGTTAGTCACCAAGTCTGTCGGACGACCCAGTTGGCCGACGGGCGGCCAAGGCATGACATGCCCAAGGCCCGACAGACAACCAAAATCTTCCAAACAACAAAGAACCCCAAGGCAACAAAAATTCTACAACAAACATAGATACACCAAACAACAAAAACCTCAATGGCAATACTCAAATGGTAGAAGCCATGCAAATCGAAATGACTCTCTCAGATCATCCTCTTCAAATAACTTTCGGTTTCAACCCCAATACAACAATCCAAACCACTTCTTCAATCCATCCCAATCCACTGTCCTCACACCTTACATGATGCAAATCATGTCATATTATCATACTCTAAACCAGTTCTTCAACAAGGGACCAATGAACAAAGCTAGGGTTCCAAAGAAAAACTAATCCTTTGGACCCAATAGAATAAAAAAGGGGTACCATAAAATTTACTTGCTTTTGCATACCTAGGAAAGGACTTTGGTATTTAGATAGTGGTTGTAGTAGACATATGACCTTCAATAAAGACTGGTTGCAACAATATTCCCCTAAAAATGGTCCAAATGTAACCTTTGGTGATAATTCCCAAGCTAAGGTCAAAGGATCAGGAAATCTTGTTACAAAAGATATCATTTTTACAAATGTATCCTATGTAGAGGGTCTCAAACACAATTTGATCAGCATTAGTCAAATCTGTGATAAGGGATATCATGTTGTTTGCACTAAGGACAAATGCACTGTTAAAGATAAAAATAATAAAGTCATCCTAACTGGATCAAGAAAAGGAAATCTCTATTGCTTAAACTTAGAGATTGTGGAAACTTCAAATGCTCACTGCCTTCTGTCTTTCAATCAATCTGATATGTCATGGCTATGGCACAAGAGATTGGCTCACCTCAATCACAAAAGCCATGGATGAAAAGAGTTTTGAGATACTAAGAGCCATGCTTGGTATGATAAATATGCCAAAATAAAAGGTTGTTCTTCATAAATAAAAAAAAGGTTACATACTGGGTAATGCTGTCACAATGTTGCCTGACAGCTATTCCCTTATAAATAGTTCTGATAGCTATCCACTGATAGCTATCTTTCCAAAACCATGAAAACCAAAGACAACAACAAAAACATACAAAACATAAAACAACCCTTGAAATCTCTCTTTCTCATCATCCTTCACCCAACAAAAGCTTCCTCCAAACCATACAATCTTCAAAACAAGCTCCCCTCTTCAAACCCACAGGTTAGCTGTCAGACATTCTTTGGAAATGTCACAGTCTCCCTGCACCCTCCTCCAAAGACTCATTCCTTCATTTCTAGCCTCCTGAGTTGATTGCAAGGTTTGTTGGTACCTCTGCAACCACACTGGGTGCCTCTCCAAGAAAGGATCAATGGAAGTGACTGAATATTGGAGAGAAGGACTTGCCCTTCTAGGCCACCACTCTTCAACTGGATCATATGGCTGAAGCAATCCCTCCATTGGAGTAACAAAGCTAAAATCTCCTGAAAAAGAACCATTCCCTGTGATTGCAAATGGTTGACCAACACTTGACTCCACTCTCTCCACAGTAGGTACTCTTGCAGGGCTGAAGCAACCTATAACCTGGTTGAACAGGTATGAGATGGTTGAAGAAGGAGATATATGCACTCCTGCAAAGTTATCTCCTCTCCCTTCCAACAAACCAACTCCTGGAGAGAGAGAATCCCCGCTCACTGTGTGTATAAAGCTTATCTTGCTCAACCTTCTTCCCGACAGGCTAAGCTTCTCTCCTTAGCCGTCCGAGCTCGTCCCGCTTTACCAACTCCCCAATGTGTATACCCTTTCTACCTTACTCCTTCCCTTACTTGACTCTCCTTGATCAACTTTGATTGTCTTCCCAAAAAGCCTTATTCCTTCTCCCTCTTTACTGTCAATCTTTTCCCTGACAGCTACCTCCTTCATCTCTATGTCTTCATCAACCCTCACTCTCTTTTTCTTACCCTTATCATTCACTCTCTGAACTTTCAACAATATTGAAAGTCTCTCTATCTATCTCCATCTCATCACTCATCAAATCATCCTCACTATTTTTCCCAAAGACCAATTGTTTTGCTGTTTGAGCCATAACCTTTGGATTAAACTTTGAGGAAAATCTTCCCATTTTTGTTTGTAAATCAATCTGAATAATTTTCCTCTGAAGTTTTCATTGTTTTATAGGCAAATTTTCACCTAGCTATCTCGCAACCATCATCATTCAAACTAGCTTAACTGTCAGAGATTTCTTTCAACAAACTAGGTTAAAGCAACCTTTAAGTGATTTGATCGTGTTAATTGCTCACAATTGTCACTTCCTTCGCCGCCCCTTCCACTGCAAATCTCCTTGAAAAAGAGAATGTTCTTCTTGTGTTTTGTGGGAATTAATGTCTCAACGTGGGGAAGGGTAAAAAACCACTGTTCATATGAACAGTTACTTAACTTTGAAACCCCCAATGCTCATTAAAACCCACGTTCCACTCATCATTTATCTCTCTCTCTCTTTCGCAATCACCAAAATTCCTATTTCATTAATTCTCAGTTTAAAATTTGTCTCCTTCCCTCTCCAATCCACCATCGTATCTCTTCAACCCTAATTCTTTTTAGACATCAATGGCAGACCCAAAAGAAATGTACCCAGATGCTCATGGTTATTTCATCAAACCTAATTTCTATGAGACTGAAGTTGGAATTCTCATCAAGGATCTTCTTGAGGTAAATGAATTACTTGATTTCATGGGAGCTTGACCTCCAATCTATGAAGAGTTATGCAGAGAGATTTATTTGGTTGGCAACAGAAACAGAGAGAACAACTCAATAACTGCCACCATAGATAATGTAAAGATCACCATTACTCAAGAAATGGTCAGCAAGGTCTATGGGATCCCAAATAGAGAAGATGTCAGGTGAAAAATATTTGGGATAGAGGGTCGATAGGTTCAAGACGCTTATGAGAAATTTCTTGGGATTAAGGTCCCTGACTTCAAGGCTGTTCAAGACAAAGCAATGGTGAAAAACAAAGATGATATCTTCAAATCAACCCTAATGGATGTGGTTAACAAAGCCATTGATGGCAAGCAATCCTCATTTGATCAAATGGGATCAAATGAATGGAAGCAAATGCTAAGCTTGATGACCAAGGACACAAACCGGTGCATTGTCCTTCTCCACAACTTTCACCGGCGGTCTCAACCTCTACTCTCAAGTTCAAAAACAAGGTGGGAAGATGAACAACTTCAGGTTTATGAGTGGAATTCTTCATGATCTAATCCCTAAGCTCAAAACTCCTCTACCCAAGAAGTGGTCAAGACAAGAAGCCGTTGAAACAAGATGTTTCAATGAAAGAACCTTTTCATTGAAACAAAAGAAAGGAATTGTTATGAAGGCCGGAGATATGAGCCTTGAAAGTTTCAAAGAAGCCCAAGAAAAGATGCTTGAAGAAACAAGAATAAAGGTTGATCATTGGAAAGAGTTGATAGCATTGGCTACAAGTAGGAGAATAAAAGAGGAGTAAAGACCAATGTCAAGAAAACTGGAGTGCTAAAAGGACTGTGGTATCTCCTAGCAAGAAAAGCAAAAGCAAGGATGATCTCGGTAGCCGACGAAGGAACCATATCTCGATGCCCATGCTAAGGATGTTGAAGAAAGAGGTGATGTTGATAGCCATAGAGATGACACCATGGAGCAAACTCATGCCGGTGATACCGATGTAGACCCTCAAGAACTCTGTGCAGCTATCAAATTGTCAAAAACACAAAGCATAAAGGAAAGCATCCTCTCGACAGCCTATCCCTACAAAGCGCATAAATACCGCATCTAAGGTACAACCTTCCTTAACCATTCCTTCTAAATCATTGCCAAAGAAAAGAAAACTAGAAAAGAAAGCCCCCAAGGCCAAGAAAACCAAGATAACTACCCCTTCCATCTCTCCAAAATCCACTTCTGTCAGTCCAAGAGTGGACAAGTCATCCACACCCAGCTCAGGTCATCTGTAAGCCATTGAAGCCATTCTTAATCTCAAAGAACCATCACGTAAGCAACCTTTAAGGGGGAACATTGATGAGAATATCCCCTCCACCCAAATTTCAACAGCTTAACCAAAATCCCGAAAGCAATTGATGCTATTGAATTGGATGGAAACCCCGACACCGAAAAGGTCGTTTCTTTTGTATCTTGATGATATTCTAAGTGAAGAAGAATCAGAATGGCCCTAGATGAACTCGTACTTAGGTTTATGAAGAAAAGAAGTGGACCAGAGAGTCATCTAATAACCCCAAGGTGACAAATATGAATGTAGATAGCCGTACCTTCCCTTCCATTCCCGAGACCGAGCCTGTAAATGAACCTCGCCCCAACCGTTGAAATTGAAAGGGGGAATCTTGATAATACTTCTAAGGTCATTCAAAATCTCAAGAAGGTTGGAGTTGAGATTAATCCCATACTTGTCTCAAAAGGAGAATCAATTGTGAATGCTTGCAAAGGCCTTGTGCTTGATGGAACTCAAGAAAATGAGGAAGCTATGATAGCTATCCTTGAGAAAAGGTTGGCCAAAAGTGAAGTCGTGGCAGCCTTGAATCTCCTTAAATCTCAATTCACTTCCAGCTTCTCTTAATCAAAGTCTTGGCCAAACCTCCGAGTCAATCCCAACCGTTTCAACCCAACCCTCTCGCACCTTCCAAGCCAACTTCTCCAATCCCCTGAAAATGAACCTTTTGAAGCCCCTCCTCATAGTCCAATACTTGCTGGACAAGGTCAAGACTTCTCTCGATAGTGATCCAATTCTATCCACCCCGACAGCCTATCCAAGCAGCTCCATTCCTCCTCTCAAAATCAATCCTTTCTTCCCAAGAAAGAACCCCGGATGCTTAGCCGTGGCATTGATTTCTCTATTTCTTCCATCAAGACAAACAAGAAAAGGGTTAGCCCATGTGTCTCATTTTCCAGACATTGTAAATCCCTTTACCTATCCAAAATCTTGGGAACCGTCAAGAAATGGGATGATTGTAGTGGCAAGAAACCTTGCAGGTTAGTTTTCTTGCCTATGAAAAATGGCAAGTATCAAGAACCTCATCAACTTCCAACTTTGTTCACCAAATCCCATCATTCCCAAAGTTCATCACTCCCAATACTCTTCTTGATTGGGAAGTTCTTTTCACCAACTCATCTCTCCATCTCTCAATTCATGCCCGTATATGCCAAAGGGTCTAGTCTTCACCCTCTGCATTGACCTTGCAAAATCCTTTTTCCTTTCTCTCGTTTGAACAAAAGTATGCCCTCATGCTTTTGATAAGCAAAATGGTCAACATCTTTCCCCCAACCCTTAATCCAGAATTGAGCCCTACCTTTCCCCTTTCATCACTGTTGATCCCATGAACTTCACCTCACCCAATGAAAACTCTCACTTCATGAACTTGGTCTCTATTTCGAGATCAAAGAATTCGTAGAATCCATGGCCGACCATCAAAACGTAACCAAAACCGTTATTGATCTTTCCTCGACTCGGCAGTGATGATGATGATGCTCCTTCAAGTCCCGATCAAGAACCTCCTATTACCATCCCATCTCCTACATTTACCAATCCTCATCAAAGCAATCCACTCATTCCTTTCATGATACTCAAGTCTCAGCTCAATCACAACCAGATCAAACCATTGTGCCCATGAAGATCAAAAGAACAAGGACCAAGAAGAAACATTTGTGGGGCACAATGAGAATCGAAATGATCGATGCCCCTTACAAGAGCTCAACTAAAGTCAAAAGAAGATGAATTCTTCAAGTATGATGAGAGAATGTCCTGGGAATGGAACAATGAATTCTACTACGAGGAGTAGAGCCAGACATGAGAAGAGAACTAGAGGAAGAAATAAATCTCGATTATTTCAAATGTGCAAGAAAGAGAGGAGTTCTATGATCAACTCGGCCGATGATTGATATGTAGTTTTATGGAACAATTTTTGGTGTGTTAAAACAATTTGTTTTGATTGGCTCAGCTTTTTGTAATCGTAATCTGTGAACCTTTTCATCATGAGATTAAATTCATGTATTTCAATCTCATTCTGGTTATTTGTGCTTGCTATAACTCCTTGTATTATTTTTTCTATTATTTCTCTTATCAAATGTGAAAACATGTTCTAAAATAGATCTTCCTTTACCAAAAAGGGGGAAATTGTTAGGACCTAACTTTGATCAATGTCTTAGTTAGTTGGTTTTGATAAAGGAATATATATATAGAACAGGTTTATATCAAAAGAGGAAGACTGGACACATGAACCATGACCGACCAAATCAAACTTCATATTCATTCCTCGGTGTATTCGATACTATGAAGTTTGATAGTTATGATTCAGTTGTATACAATGATTACAATCAATCAAAAACATGAATCATATACTCTTTAGTAAAGCCTTCAAGATCATCAAAGTGCATCTCAGCCTCTTATCGTAGAACATCTCTGATAGCTAAGTCTTGTATGATCTCGACAGCCTATGACTTCATTCCTCTCGATAGCCATCACTTTGTCTCAATCTCGGTTACCACAATCTCAACCAATGTGGAACCCGGATCTTCACAAACTGCCAAGTTCACCAATGAAGACCAATGAAGACCACCGAAGACCTTCTAGAAGCTCTCGGTTCAAGCTCACAGCTCAAGCCAGCTCATGAAGACTCGCATGTGGACAAGTGGGACAAAGACCAGTCAAAGCTCATTAATGTAGCCGCAATGTCATATTCCAACGGCTACATTGAAGGGTATAAATAGAGGAGTTCTTCCTCTAACAAAACCACTGAAAAATACTCATTTTCACAGTCAAAAACCCTTTCCACACACCCACACACACCTCCTGTAATACACACACACACTCACCAATCCTTTCCCTTCAAACTCTGTTCCAAACCAAACCCTCACCCCAAAACCTTTGCCTCCACAACAAAACACCCCTTAGTGTGTTAATTAACAAAATCCAAAATCCTAAGACTGTACTTTAGGTGTAGAATTAGTTTGTAATCACTCAAGACTGTACTTTGAGTGTATTAGTTGTTTTGTAAAATCTTGAGACTCGTACTGTTGTAAAAACACTTAAGACTCGTACTTTAAGTGTATCCCTAGTTGATCGTACTAATTAGGAAGAGGAAGTTCAAGGAACTTGCCTGAATCAATCATTTGTAATTTTTGTTGATTAAAGATTATAATAAAATTGATCTCACTTGTCAAGTTTGACAGTGGGGGTGGATGTAGGAGGAGTGAACTCTGAACCACTTTAAATTCTCTGTGTTATTACATTTTTGCAATCACATTCACACACTTGCATTATTTCTTTGTGTTTCTTGCCCTATCATTATTTCAAATCTCTCTTATTCCGCTGCACAATTCAACTATCATCTGACAGCTAAGCCAATACCATAGCTGTCTGATCATCTGCATATTAACAAAGGGCCTTTCACTTTCTCAATCAACATAAACATTGAACCATTTTCCTTTTTCCTTTTCTTTATTCACATTCAGCAAAACCCCTATTTTCGGAGTGAAAATTAAGCCATTCAAACCCTAGATTTTCGATTCAACACAAAACCCTATATATTATGAGAATTCGACAAAGATTAATGCATACATCCTGTGATTGCTCGAGGAAGCCATTAGATCGAACAAGCTCAATCGTCAACGAATTGCCTTGCAATCACCTTAAGCAATCGTATTCCTAATTGTGTTCTGTCCAGAGTCTCTCGATCAACACAAATGTTGATGAAATAATCTCACCCCACAACCACGTGAGTACCACATAAGTCATTAATGCTGAATAGGATACCAAATTTTCCACATTAGCACACATGTTGGCAAATCCGTTACATATTTTAACGTTGTCAGGGTGTTTTAACGTATATTGAATTAAATGTAAAAAATGAAGATATTACATATCATTAAAATATCACTAACTAGTATATTGAATTAAATGTAAAAATTGAGAAAGTACGTTGTATATTTAGGGCCCGTTTGGTTCGTGGAACTGGCCATTCCGCCAATGGCATGGAATGGTCAATTTTGTTTGACTCATTTCTTCGTCGTGTTTGGTTCAAAATTTTCATTCCTCCAGATTGATCAATTCCTTGGCTTGATGGAATTTGTCATTCCCTCCAAATATGGGAGGAATGGCCAATTCCCTTGGCAATGGAATTCAAAAAAAAAATTATGACCAAAATACCCCCACCTACCCCCCACCCCCTGCCTACCCTCCCAATCCAGCCCCCACCCCCACCCACCCCCCTACGAATTTTTTTTTCATACCCCCTGCCTACCCCCTCATCTAGCCCCCAGCCCCCACCCCCCTCACAAATTTTTTTTTTGCATACCCCCTGCTATACCCCCCCAATCCAGCCCCCACCCCCCCACCCCCCAAAAAAAAAAAATATTTTTTTAAAAAAAAATGGTAAATTGAACATTTTTTATGCTTTCATTCCATTCCTATAATTTGTATTTTCAAACCAAACATGATTTGCCAAGTAATTGAATGACAATTTCATTTCATTCCATGCCAACCAAACGGAGGGATTTGATCAGTTTTTTTTCATTCCAATTTCTTCAGGAATTCAATTCCATTGACCATTCTATTCCTTCACTTTTTTTCCATCGAACCAAATGGCCCCTTAGGTAATTCACCCCGTTATTCTACTTGAGATTTAGATGTTTAAAAAAATTACAAATTTTATTTTAATTAAGAGCAATTTTAATATTTATTTGGATACTTTGAAACAGAGGGAGTAATATTTATTCATGACCATTTTATCGTCTCGCTAAATAGAACATTTTTACACTGAAAGCCACCAAAATAATAAAGTTCTTATAATAGGAACATAGATTGTCACAATTAAAAGCTCCCAAACATAACATATAATAGCCAAAATATAGGGAGAAACGGGTATTCAGAACCTTTTGAAAGGATATCCAGAAATTTTGTATTGGCCATGACCTTGGCCCATGGCCTTGGCTTGGGCAATTCTAAATTTCTAGTTATTCATTTTGAAAGTTTCTGGATATCCAGAACCTTTTGAAAGGATATTCAGAAATTTTTGTATTAGATATCCAAAACCTTTTGAAAGGCTTCTGGATATCAATATTAAATGTTCTGGATATCCAGAACTCTTTGAAAGTGATATCCAGAATCTATTTAAGTTGATATCCAGAAAGTTGGTATGTGTTGGTCCCATTCTAACATAACTTCTGAATATCATGATCAAAGGGTTCTGGATATTCAGAACCTTTGAGACTGATATCCAGAACCTTTGGAAAAACACGTTTCTCCATAACTTATGAAGAAACGCGTTTCTCCGAAGATCTACTCATTTTACTCCATATAATATCATCATCCTTAAAATTCTATGCTCATACCCACACCCATATGCATGTACTATCATTTGAACACAGACACTTTAACAAAATGAAAGGGTATGAGCATCATAATAATAATTGTTATCTTGAGTAAATTTTAGTGACACAAATTGAAGTAATAAATATTTGGCCAACAACGTTATAGGTAATTTTTTTTTCTTTTCTAATAAATTTTTAAGTCCCGTCTCTAGATTGAGCAGTGAAGTCTAAAGTCATCACTCCCCTAGAGTGAAGTCTAAAGTCATCACTCCCCTAGATTTAAAGTTCGATTATTGATTTTGATCTTGACAGTATATATTTTCCACGAAATATTGATTTTGATATCGACTGTATATATATTTTTCACGATCAGTTTGGAAAATATATACGGAAACATACACCCAAATTTTCTCTCCACTAGGCTCAAAAGGAAAATAAGAAAAAAAAAGAGAGAAAGAGAGAGAACATCATCCTCAACAACCACAATGAAATGAAGTTGATCTTATTGCCACCAAGAATACATGAAAGAATTCGAATCTGGGTAATGGGTTCACTTCCAAGCTCAACAATGGCGATTGAAGTAACACGTTCTAAGACTACGTACAATGGGTTGGATGAAATGGAGATGAAATCCATTTCATCCAGCTCAATCCTTGCAATGGCTGTATTAAAAGTGTTTGGTCGGTTTTGCTAGATGAAAGTTTTCATCTAGCTGAAACATTTTCTTTTTTTTTTTTTTTTTTTTTTATATTCAACACGTGTCAACTTTTTATTGGCCAGTTGGATTTTCAAAAAAAAAAAAATTATCCCAAATCTTTGAGCTGAATTATCATCTAGTAAATTAATTTTTTTTTTAATTTTTTTTCATCAAAATTCATCATTTTTTTTTCCCTACAAATTGATATAAGTTTCATTTGATTTGGACACAAAAAAAAATACTTAGTTTTCAATTTGGGCAGAATTATTACCTAGTAAATTATTCTTTTTTTAAATTTTTTTTTTCACCATAATTCATCATTTTTTTACCCTACAAATTGATATAAGTTTCATTTGATTTGGACACAAAAAAAAAATACTTAGTTTTCAATTTGGGCTGAATTATTACCTAGTAAATTATTCTTTTTTTTAATTTTTTTTTCACCAAAATTCATCATTTTTTTTTCCCTACAAATTGATATAAGTTTCATTTGATTTGGACACAAAAAAAAAAAACACTCATTTCTCAATTATCCTTCTTCATTTTAGCATTTATTTAAAAAAAATTATTATATTTTTTTTACATATAAATTGATACAATATTTTTTTAATTAAGTGTGAAATATTTTTTTTATTATAAATAATAATAATAATTATTATTATTTTACTAATCATAAAAATAAAGAATATAAATGAAATATAATAAAAGTAGTGGGGTATAGAATGATGAGTTGGAGGGAGTTGAAATTTAATTTAAGTTAGCCATTGGAGTGGGGGTAAATGAAATGGGTAGATGAAATATTAGGTGGATGAGAAAAAGTGTAAAAAGTGTTAGATGAAATGAGAGAGTGGGATGAAACCACTGTGAGTAGTCTAAGTCGTCTCAGAGCACGATACCATTATTCCGAATCACCTCCCTCAATTTGCTGGGTTTTAAAGAATTCGAATGTGGGTAATGGGTCGGCCGGTAATGTAAAGAATAGACAATTTGGGCAAACCCTAGCCTCCTCATTTCTTCACTGCAACAACCACCAGATTCAACTTCGATCCATAAGTCTCAGTCACTCGGGTCATCCGATAAAAGGTATAATTCAGTTCTTGATGAAACAGGAATTCCAATTCTAATAGAAATTGGGAATGTTAAATTTGGGGATGAATTGAAATTCGGAATTTAGATCGACAATATATAGTTGGGGATGGGATTGTGTGAGAGGGGGGATCATTAGTGGCTGCTAGAGAAGTGATGGAGGTGGGTAAATTTTGGGGGTGATGAAAAAGATGAAATATAATGGGTTATTATTCTTTTGATACGATGGAAGGTTACTTCTTTACATTCTTTAAATTTGTTAACCGGTGGAGTCGGTCTGGGGAGAAACGCGTTTCTCCGTCGCGTCTGGAGAAACGGGGCTAAGTATGTCGCGCGACATACTTAGCCAGTTTCTGGATATCCTTTACAAAGCTTCTGGATATCCAGAAGCTTGAATATGGATATCCAGAAGCTTTGGAAAGGATATCCAGAAATCAAATATTTTTTCTGGATATCCTTTCCAAAGCTTCTGGATATCCAGAAGCTTGAATATGGATATCCAGAAGCTTTGGAAAAGATAGCCAGAAAATATATTTGGTTTCTGGATATCCTTTTCAAAGCTTCTGGATATCCATATTCAAGCTTCTGGATATCCATATTCAAGCTTCTGGATATCCAGAAGCTTTGGAAAGGATATCCAGTTGTTGTGGCTAAGTATGTCGCGCGACATACTTTGCCCCGTTTCTCCATAAGCGACGGAGAAACGCGTTTCTCCCCAGATTTTGTGTAACCGGTGTTAGTTTATCAATGAATTGGTCTCGCCAAATAAACATTGTCACTCCAAATATCATTCCGTTAATGAATTTTAACGATATCCAACAATGTTTCATTATTTGAAAAATCTAAAAATTACGTTGCATTATGTTGTCACTAATAGTACATTAAATTTTGTGAAATCAAGCATTTTGCAATCATCTCATTAAATCAATTGTAAACTTTCGGACAATGACAAGAGGGACGTTTTTATTTTGCACAAAATCTGGGGAGAAACGCGTTTCTCCGTCTCTTCTGGAGAAACGGGGCTTGTTTTGTCGCGCGACATACTTAGCCACCACAACTGGATATCCTTTCCAAAGCTTCTGGATATCCAGAAGCTTTGGAAAGGATATCCAGAAGCTTTGGAAAGGATATCCAGAAATCAAATATTTTTTCTGGCTATCCTTTCCAAAGCTTCTGGATATCCATATTCAATGTTCTGGATATCCAGAAGCTTTGGAAAGGATATCCAGAAAAAATATTTGGTTTCTGGATATCCTTTCCAAAGCTTCTGGATATCCTTTCCAAAGCTTCTGGATATCCAGAAGCTGATGAAAGTATATCCAGAAACTGGCTTATTATGTCGCGCGACAAAACAAGCCCCGTTTCTCCAGAAGCACGGAGAAACGCGTTTCTCCCCAGACCGACTCTTTATTTTGAGGGACGTTTTTATTTTGAGGGACGTTTCATTAAAAAATCAGTTGCTATAAAAAATAGTAACAAATATGCAAGCATACATTTAATTATCTTATATATTTTAGTTTTGGAAATATATATTTAAATTTGACATTCTTAAATTGAACATAACTCTTTGTTGAATAAAAAAAATAAAAATAACTTTAGAGAAGTACACAACCAAATTTAATACTTCACCAGTTACAGAATAAATGTCACATCTTAATTTTTTCGGTCAACTAAGTTAAACTTTGACCATCATTTAATAATAAATTATTTATCTTCATGAAAATTTAAAATTAGTTATAAATAGTAGGAAGATAATTTAATTTTCTTAACGTTTAACTTAATTAATCATTAAAGTCAAAGTGCAACATTTTTGGATGAAAAAAGTAATTTTATACTTTTCGTTTGGTTTTTAAAATGTGGACTTTATTTGAGTAAGATTTATCAATCTACTAATAACTAAGTAAATTTTCTAATCTTACGAATTTGTCATTTTTTGATTGGATGTTGTAATTGTAAGCCCCATTACTCATTAAATGAATATGCAATAAATAATTTTTAAATCAGTTTGTGTCCAGAATTTTATAAATTTGTTTTGTATCCCTAACATTATTCATTTAAAAATAATTTTGATTCCTTTTAGTAAACTAATAAAAGTAAAATTTTGTTTTCACCACTTATTTTCTAATATTCAATTACTATACTTAAACAACCACTTATTTTTTTTTTATTTTTTCTTTGGTGAAAACAACCACATATTTCTAAATATTCATCTCACTATACCTCAAGGCGATTTTTTTTTTAAAATATTCCATTTTAAATCCATATTTACCTAAATGACTCAAGGGAAAATTTATGTACCAAAATGACCACATTTTGTGAAATCGGCATTGGTAGTACCGTTTTTGGCTTAAAGTCGGCACTACCAATGCCGATTTTGGTCAGTCAAAAGTCAGCGAGGAAGGCTTAGGCTTAGGATTAATTAATGGTGTTTTGGATTAAGAGAAGTCGGTATTGCCAATACCGACTTCAACTAGGGTTATAGTGAAGTCGGCATTGGCAATGCCGATTTCAACCCAACATAAATCCCCTCACAGCCTCTTCTTTCTCATTCTTTCCTAACCATTTCTCCGTCCATTTCAATTTCAGAGCTCAACATTCTTCAATATTTTGTGAATTAAGCATTATTCAAGGTACATTTTATTCTTTTTTATATATTTTGACTGTCGAACGAATTGATATATTTTGATTTGTATAATGTGATTTGTTGCTTTTTTATATATTTTGATTGTTGAATTAATTTGTTTAGGGAAAAATATGAGTGGACTTCCACTTATTTTCATGTGCTACTGGGGAGGAGATGATGAAAACCTGTTTGGAGATAGTAATCTTGAACAGGGGCCGAAATTTCCCCTTAGGGCAAAAACTCGTTGGAGTTACAAAAAATTGATTAGAAAGTTATATAAGAAAATTGATATAGATCCAAGGGATATTAAATTGAAAGTTATTTGTAGATATCCTCATATTATGGGCAATGGATTTGCAAATTACATTCCGCTTGAAGTCGAAAATGATATGTGTGTGAAAGTCATGTTTGATGTTTCTGCTCAATTAGGTGGGATTGGTAGCTTGCAGTTGTATATTATCATGGATTTTATACTTGATAATACTGTGCGTTTTGATGAGGTTGAAACACGTGAGGAGCCGATACAAAATGATAACTACCTTGAGAGAGATGCTTTTGGTTTTGAAACACATTGGGAAGAGGAAAGGGAAGTGGAACCGGAAGTGGAAGCAGAAGTGGAAGTGGAAGGGGAAGCGGAAGAGGTAGAGGAACGTGAAAACGATGATGATTCAGATTATGAAAGTCATATCCTTGCAGTAAGTTCTGATGCTGATTCTGGATATGAAGATTGTTCGAGTGCAACTGATAACGAGAATGAGGGTGATGATGGGGAAGGTGGTGATGTAGGAGCACAGATGATTACTTTTCAAGGTGAACCGCAAAATCAAATGTATGGGAGAGGAGACTATCAATTTTACCGTGATATTGGTGAAGGGTCAGAGAATTATGATAATTGTGAGGACCCCGACCCGGAACCTACACGTGTTCCGAGTTGGAGCGCCCTCAAACTAACCCGAAAACACTAAACTTTTAAAACTTTACTTTGACTTTCAAACATAAACATTAATAATATAACATTTCAAACTAACTCCACTCTACTCCACATCGGAGGAGGAGATAACTAACTTTGAAAAGTAACAGCCTGTTTTAATTACAAAGACTTTAGTTATAACGTACAAACTAAGTTTTATACTCATAAACTCCATAAAGGAATTATACCAAAATACATTCTTTACACCAACCTATACGTACCCTGACAAATCCCCAAATACCACGTACCCGACTCCTTTCCGTCCTCACTTGGCCGGTCCGCCTGTCTCGGGATCTAAAACAAGAAAGGGAGAGGGGTGAGAATAAATCTCAATGAGCTATTATGATATGCAAAGAAGATGCCAAACAAAGTGCAACACATAGCATGGTAGCACATAACACACTAGGAAAGCGGTAAACACATTCCGTTACCTTGGTTTACCTTTCCCGTCTGAACAATAAGTCGTATAACTGTGGGTATCAATACTCCACTACATCTGTGAATGCATATTCACCAGATCCCATACCATGTAACTGAGACAGTTATGCTTATAACTCATCTCCGTGAACTGCTTAGGCATATTCACATCTTATAAAACCCGTTTTTCAGGGAAAATATAAGACATCAGCATTCCTATGAACTGACTGCACATATCCATAGAAGCTGAACCCCGCCCGTGGCCGCAGAGGGGAGAGGTCACGTGTATGATGAATCTTCAATCACTTAGAGAACAAATCAATAACTGATTGAAATCCATTATACCCCCCATTCACATAAAATCTCAACACGTTCAAGCACATAATAGATACTTGAAATATGATCCACAAACGGGATAGCAATATAACCACATGGTAAAATATACTCATGCTAAATCAATACCATAGTGCAATAATCATGTAACACATTATGCATAGTTCCAACAATGTATAACATTCCAAGTAAGGTACAATATCACCAATAACTCCACAAATGGGATAACAATATAACTCTATAATAAACATATCCACACTTTGGATAACAAAGAGACCATATGACAAATACACCTTCCCAACTAACATGGTAGGGTAACATTCACTTCTACACTATTCCAACCAATCACCAAGTCTATAGGACAATTAAAGTCACTATGCCTCATAACCATTCTTACCTAGTTGTCATACAACCTCGAATAAACTTAATAAAGATTCAAGATCTATTTCCCAAGTTGAACTACTTTAATCTAAGTTAAAGGGGATAAATTCCTATCCGGTTTGGGTTAGGTTCTACAAAGTTATATGGGGTAGGAGTCACCATTTATAAGAGGACAACAACTTGGCTAAACAATTCTAATTCAAAGTACAAAACTGGTTCAGGGGTCTTGGGCGACCGCCCATACCTCTTGGGCGACCGCCCAAGAGGGTTTCAAAGAAGTGCCTAAGTTCCTGCCTAAGTGGGCGACCGCTCAACCATGATGGGCGACCGCTCAATGAAGGATAAAAGGGGAAGGGCGACCGCCCATACCTCTTGGGCGACCGCCCAAGAGGGTTTTCAAAGGATTGGTCTTACTGGGCTCATGGGCGACCGCACATGTACCCATGGGCGACCGCCCATAGCCAAATCCCAGCCGGTTCAGTTCTAAACAATCTTCCACCTAGTTCATATCTCATACCCATTTTGCTCTACTCTAAACCAAGAATACCAAGGAAGTTTCATGCCTTTACAAAGTTCATCCTAAAATCATGCAAACCCAAAATAGTTAATTCTAGATTATTTATTACTACACCCATCACCCATTTCAAACCTTTTAAATCATCTTCCTTGAACCCTAACTTCAACAAATGACATTTTCAATCATCCAACTCCCATTTAGGTTTCCAAGCAAGAAATCAACACCACAATACCAAGGATAATAATCAAAGAACACATGAACACATAGGGGAAAGGAATCATAACAACTCACCTTTGGATTTTATAAGGAAATGTTGATCTTTCTAGCTAGATGGCTTCCTCTAGGTGATCCAACTTTAATGGTGCTTCTAGTCTTGATTTTTGGAGAAGAAATGCTTGACTTCAAAGCTTGGGCAAGGGAGCTTCAATGGAGTCTAAAGGGTTTTCTCTAGCTTTCTCTAGGATGAAGATGAATGAGAAATGAGGGAGAAGGGAGGGGTAGTAAGAGGAGGTGAGGGAGTTTGCCACTTGGCATGGCTAGGAAGGAGCAAGAGAATTGGTCCCCCTCCTCAATCATCTTAAAACCAAGGCTTTCCATCCTACCCATTTTAATTTAAAATAAACCTTATCCCATTAATTCATCCTACTCATTTAACCTCCCCACATATTATCTATTTATTAAATTTCCATTTTGTATCATTGCCTTTAGTTTCTTTATTTAATGTCCAATAAATTCTTATAAGCTCCTTAATTTACTTTTCACCCAATTTATCCTAACTCAAGAATTTAAAGATAAAATTGAACACATAAAGTCAACATAATATTAAAAGCATATAATTAAATATTAAAAATTGAGTGCCTAGGGTTGGGGTCGTCACACTCACTCCCCCTTAAAGAAAATTCGTCCCGAATTTTAAAAAGACTTGTCTTAATGATAAATTAAAGAAGATAACCTTCCCCACAATCAAATTACACTTCCAAATAGTTTTCTCAAAAGTATTATTATTATACCCATTTTCCACAACCCTAATACTCTCAAAGTTTAATTTCGGACTTACGATTTTAGTAACTCTCAACCATTAACTCACATAAACCAAACCCGCTAAATCATCATTAGTTGAAGAACTCCGCACACATGAGGAATTTTAAGGACAACTTTCCCATACAATACTTCATACAATACCACTTAATACAGGACTGAAAACCACTAATATACGCAATCTCATCAAGGTTAAATAACTTCTCAAGTTGAAACGAAATCCATCACACAACACGCAATTTATTCTCAAGAATTTGGATAGTCTTCTTTGTCTGTCCATCTGTCTGAGGAAGAAACGCACCACTGAAACTTGACTTGGAACTCAAAACCTTGCACCCTGCTTTCCAAAACACAATGAATCCTCGATCCCGATCTGGTAAAATGTTGATTGGTTTTCCACGAAATCATTCAATCTCCCGCATTCACAATGTTTTAATTTCCCTCGAATACTTCGTTAATATAAGTTGAAAGTAAACCGACTTGATCTATTCATCCACTATCACTCCAACACACCCAACCTTATCGACGTTGAAAGTAGTACAGTTACAAAATTCCATCGCACTGTCTTCCCATTCGAATCTTCTAACTCTTCTTCAAGTCTTGATACTTCTTCAAACTTTTCTGATGAGTCGCAATTCTAGGTTTACGGTCTTCCTCTAAAACCGGTATTCTAATCTCTTACAGCAATGATACACACTCCGAGTTGAGGGTTAAATTTTCATCCCAATTAGATACAAAATCCTTGGTCTCCCAGTCTTGAAACTAGCCGATAATCCTCTTAACTTCTGAATCATGGTTGAACTTCCTCTAAGGTCTCCACACTATAAGTATAACTTGAATTTTCGCAAAATATCTCACCATGCAACTCAAAGGATATACTTGTTGACACATAAGCCTTTCGGCTAATCGCAATCGCAATCACAATAACTTTTCCCGGTAACAAGATATAACCTCATTTAAGTCTTTCTAATAATTTCCACCCTCGACTCTCGCTTATTGTTAAATTCCTTTCGAACCAACAAATACTTTAAACTTTCATGATCGTTAACACATCTCAAATTTGGTTGCAACTAGTTAAAAATTCCGCTAGTAAAACGCAATATAATCTCAAGCATTTACAAGTTGAAAATAAGAAGATTACGCTCCGCCTGATTCACTTCCTCTAAACATAAGTTATCACTTTCCCATTTCGCATCATATCACAAATTAGCCTTCCATTGATACACAATTAAAAGCGTCAAGTTCTCGCATTCATTACTCAATAAGGATCATCTCTACAGTCGACCTATTCTTCCTCTCTACTATACGATTCACCCTTATTGCATTCTACATCCAGGATACCTCTTCCAGGTTAACTCTATCAACAATAATACAATTCTCAAGAATCTAATGACACTCCCTTGGTAGCACCCCTTTCAATCCTAAAACTATGGACTCATTACGGCAATATTCCAAAGCCAACTTACAATTATTAAACTTCACACATAAATTTTCCTATTGGAAAATAGATAACACAATTCACAATTAATTTTCATGATATTCTCAACGTCAAGTAAACAAGGATGTCACCACTAATAATTTCCACTAGCTATCAAGATAAGGATAAAACTCTACTCTTTATAACCACAACAAAATCGAGACCATTCTATAGGGTGCTTTGATATAGGTATTTAACCTGACACTACATCAATACGTGATTCCACTTCCCAACCGAAAGTCATATAATACTTTGCTGAAAGCATACTTACTATATTCCTAATTAGCACATAACATTTTTCGAAGACTTCTTACCTAAGTCTACCACATTTCAATTAAGCTTCACACTTCTTAACCAAAAATTTTCAATCTTTAAGGCATATATAACAAGGATACCACATAAAGGCTTATTTGCATCTAATACCATATAGACCAATTAAGCATAGGAAAGAAGACTCGCTTCATACGACAAGCCTTTATCACTGCTGACCACTACTTACCATTCTAGGCCAAGTATATATCAAAATCACACATTGGTAATCATACCAAATCAACTAGCAAGACATGCTCGCTATAACCACGTCACACTAGTGGTAAACCAAATAATATTCGAGGTATTCTCTCATAAGAGTAGAAATCTCTAACACATAAAACACATCTTAAGCAATGTATGCCACATGAAACAAAATGCAATGTCACACGTGCATGAGATGAACCGGGATCTATAAAGTATGACCCCTACTTCTGAGACAGGTATATTACCTCTAAAGGTAGCTGAGGGATCTATCCCTCCAAAACTCAAAACAAGTATTCGACTTTAAACGTTACCTTTTTGGATTCCCTTCATTGTTCCTTTTTATTCCTCCTTTAGGCCCCCTATGTCCGGTACCCAAAGCTAACCTTCGATGAAATATAGGACAATTCTTCTTGTAGTGTCCCATTTCTCCACAATTCAAACATTTCCCTTGCTTACTCCAACACTTGTCTTCGGAATGACCCATCTTCTTGCAATATCCACATATAATCCTTACCCGACTCGAAGTCGGATGATTTGTCCGAGTCGCCACTTTTTCTCCTCTTGCTAACTCCGGTGCGATCCTTTTCGATGCCCTCTATTATATCCGTAACCTTGGCCTTGAAACTTCGCTACTTCCACTTCCACCCTCGATTTACCCCGTGCTCGTCAATATCATTCTCTATTCGGTAGGCTTTATTCACCGCCGTCTCGAAAATCTGGGAAGTCGTGCGTCAATAATCAAGCTTTCCCCGAACTCTAGTCTTAATCCCTTCACAAATCGATATATCCGTCTCTCTTCTTCCGGCACCAAATGTGGACAATAGCGAGCTAGCTCCGTAAACCTTGCTGAGTACTGCGCCACGGTCATTGCTCCTTGCTCTAATTTCAAAAACTCAACTTCCTTCTTATCTCTTGTAACTATTGGAATGAAATGATCTCGAAATTTACGCGTAAAGTTCTCCTGTGTCTACTGTAAGGTTTCGATCCCACCGTCCTTCACTACTTGCCACCAATGCTCCAGTCCCTCTAACTTGAAGATCGCGCATCTCACTTTTTCTGCATCCGTGCTCTCCATCGCTGCGAAAATCTTATTCATACTCTCAAGCCATCTCTCAGCCTTCACCGGATCCGGATCTCCACTAAAACTTGGAGGTGTCATCTTAACGAACTTTTCCAAACCATGCCCATGTCTCGCCTCCTTGATGCCGCCGTACTTGCCCCTTGTGTTGTCATATTTTGCAAAAATCCTCGAAACATGTTCATCGTCTCAACATTCGGATTTCCATCACCCCCCTTACCAACATTGCCCCGAGGAACACGATCTTGATCATCCTCATTTTCAGCCATTGAATAAACTCCCGCAACAAACACTCGACGTAATTTATCACACACTCTCACTCGCCTAGACTCTACCCGAGAACTCTAACCGAGCTCGATACCAACTGTGAGGACCCCGACCCGGAACCTACACGTGTTCCGAGTTGGAGCGCCCTCAAACTAACCCGAAAACACTAAACTTTTAAAACTTTACTTTGACTTTCAAACATAAACATTAATAATATAACATTTCAAACTAACTCCACTCTACTCCACATCGGAGGAGGAGATAACTAACTTTGAAAAGTAACAATGCTTTTAATTACAAAGACTTTAGTTATAACGTACAAACTAAGTTTTATACTCATAAACTCCATAAAGGAATTATACCAAAATACATTCTTTACACCAACCTATACGTACCCTGACAAATCCCAAAATACCACGTACCAACTCCTTTCCGTCCTCACTTGGCCGGTCCGCCTGTCTCAGGATCTAAAACAGTAAAGGGAGAGGGGTGAGAATAAATCTCAATGAGCTATTATGATATGCAGCAAGATGCCAAACAAAGTGCAACACATAGCATGGTAGCACATAACACACTAGGAAAGCGGTAAACACATTCCGTTACCTTGGTTTACCTTTCCCGTCTGAACAATAAGTCGTATAACTGTGGGTATCAATACTCCACTACATCTGTGAATGCATATTCACCAGATCCCATACCATGTAACTGAGACAGTTATGCTTATAACTCATCTCCGTGAACTGCTTAGGCATATTCACATCTTATAAAACCCGTTTTTCGTGGAAAATATAAGACATCGGCATTCCTATGAACCGACCGCACATATCCATAGAAGCCGAACCCCGCCCGCGCCGCAGAGGGGGAGAGGTCACAGGTATGATGAATCTTCAATCACTTAGAGAACAAATCAATAACTGATTGAAATCCATTATACCCCCCATTCACATAAAATCTCAACACGTTCAAGCACATAATAGATACTTGAAATATGATCCACAAACGGGATAGCAATATAACCACATGGTAAAATATACTCATGCTAAATCAATACCATAGTGCAATAATCATGTAACACATTATGCATAGTTCCAACAATGTATAACATTCCAAGTAAGGTACAATATCACCAATAACTCCACAAATGGGATAACAATATAACTCTATAATAAACATATCCACACTTTGGATAACAAAGAGACCATATGACAAATACACCTTCCCAACTAACATGGTAGGGTAACATTCACTTCTACACTATTCCAACCAATCACCAAGTCTATAGGACAATTAAAGTCACTATGCCTCATAACCATTCTTACCTAGTTGTCATACAACCTCGAATAAACTTAATAAAGATTCAAGATCTATTTCCCAAGTTGAACTACTTTAATCTAAGTTAAAGGGGATAAATTCCTATCCGGTTTGGGTTAGGTTCTACAAAGTTATATGGGGTAGGAGTCACCATTTATAAGAGGACAACAACTTGGCTAAACAATTCTAATTCAAAGTACAAAACTGGTTCAGGGGTCTTGGGCGACCGCCCATACCTCTTGGGCGACCGCCCAAGAGGGTTTCAAAGAAGTGCCTAAGTTCCTGCCTAAGTGGGCGACCGCTCAACCATGATGGGCGACCGCTCAATGAAGGATAAAAGGGGAAGGGCGACCGCCCATACCTCTTGGGCGACCGCCCAGGGTTTTCAAAGGATTGGTCTTACTGGGCTCATGGGCGACCGCACATGTACCCATGGGCGACCGCCCATAGCCAAATCCCAGCCGGTTCAGTTCTAAACAATCTTCCACCTAGTTCATATCTCATACCCATTTTGCTCTACTCTAAACCAAGAATACCAAGGAAGTTTCATGCCTTTACAAAGTTCATCCTAAAATCATGCAAACCCAAAATAGTTAATTCTAGATTATTTATTACTACACCCATCACCCATTTCAAACCTTTTAAATCATCTTCCTTGAACCCTAACTTCAACAAATGACATTTTCAATCATCCAACTCCCATTTAGGTTTCCAAGCAAGAAATCAACACCACAATACCAAGGATAATAATCAAAGAACACATGAACACATAGGGGAAAGGAATCATAACAACTCACCTTTGGATTTTATAAGGAAATGTTGATCTTTCTAGCTAGATGGCTTCCTCTAGGTGATCCAACTTTAATGGTGCTTCTAGTCTTGATTTTTGGAGAAGAAATGCTTGACTTCAAAGCTTGGGCAAGGGAGCTTCAATGGAGTCTAAAGGGTTTTCTCTAGCTTTCTCTAGGATGAAGATGAATGAGAAATGAGGGAGAAGGGAGGGGTAGTAAGAGGAGGTGAGGGAGTTTGCCACTTGGCATGGCTAGGAAGGAGCAAGAGAATTGGTCCCCCTCCTCAATCATCTTAAAACCAAGGCTTTCCATCCTACCCATTTTAATTTAAAATAAACCTTATCCCATTAATTCATCCTACTCATTTAACCTCCCCACATATTATCTATTTATTAAATTTCCATTTTGTATCATTGCCTTTAGTTTCTTTATTTAATGTCCAATAAATTCTTATAAGCTCCTTAATTTACTTTTCACCCAATTTATCCTAACTCAAGAATTTAAAGATAAAATTGAACACATAAAGTCAACATAATATTAAAAGCATATAATTAAATATTAAAAATTGAGTGCCTAGGGTTGGGGTCGTCACAATAATACTGAATACAAGTTTGCCGAATGGAATGCGGAGAAGGATGGAATCGCTAAAGGTATTCGCTTCTCAGACAAGATTGATGTGCAGTACCAGATAAAGAAGTATCATATTAAGAAGAATCTGAGGTTCAAGGTGAGAAAGAGCACACCGCAAAAGTGGACTATTGAGTGTTTGGTGAAACAGTTCCCCTGCAATTTCTATGTCAATGTGAGTCTGAAGAAGGGTGGGTACTGGGAAGTAACTAAGTACAAGGGTCCACATTCTTGCTTGGCTTCAGATGTTAGCGGCGATCATCCTAATTTAGATGCTAAGTTTATAGGACGAGAAGTTTTT
Source organism: Adenophora triphylla var. japonica (assembly GCA_022495995.1). Taxonomy (NCBI): domain Eukaryota; kingdom Viridiplantae; phylum Streptophyta; class Magnoliopsida; order Asterales; family Campanulaceae; genus Adenophora; species Adenophora triphylla. Next base: position 72,239 of record JAFEMH010005083.1, read on the forward strand.
GATCTTGTCAAGGCTGATCCAGAGTACAAGATTAAGCTTATCATGATAAATATAAAATCAGCTCACGGTAAGGATGTTTCATATCGGAAGGCATGGTGTGGTAAACAAAAAGCCATCGCTCAAGCATATGGGGACTGGGAAGAATCTTATAGAAAGTTGCCACGTTTGTTAGCAGCTATTCAAAATTGGAACCCTTCAACTATTGTGGAGTTTTCTAATCGTCCTGAAGCTGGTCCTCCGTGTTCGTTTGACCGTGTGTTACGGGCATTTGGCCCTTGTTTGGAAGCATTCTCTCATTGCCGTCCTGTCATTTCTGTTGATGGCACATTCTTGCATGGAAGATATAAAGGGGTAATACTTATTGCTATGGGTGTCGATTCGAATGATAGTTTACTTCCACTTGCTTTTGCTCTTGTTGAAAAAGAAGACCATGAAAACTGGTCTTGGTTCTTACATCTTCTTTGCAGACATGTTATTAGGGCTCGTGAAGTTTGTTTGATATCTGATCGCCACAATGGGATCCTTGCCACTATTGGAGAAAATGGTTGGCCACGAACTGTTGTGCACAGGTGGTGCATGTTGCATTTACGAGCTAATTTCCTTTACACTCATAAGGGGGTTGGCTTAAAAGATCTTTTTTGGCGTGCTGTTAGCGCCACCAGGACCGAAAGATGAAAAATTACTTGGCTCAGATTCGTATAATCAATCGCGAGGCAGTTAAATGGTTTGAGTTGTTGGATGCTAAAAAGTGGTCAATGGCGCATGATGGTGGATATAGGTATGGCATTAAGACTACCAATTTGTCTGAGGTTTTTAATGGTGTGATGAAAGGAGCACGAGGGATGCCTATTTCGGGTATTGTTGAGATGGCCTTCTATAGGTGTGTGGAATACTTTCAAAATAGACTCTCGATATCAATAAGGGCTTTAGGGGGGTATCCTGGTAACCCCAATATAAATGCTAGACTCCTGCTATTCAGCCAAAGGGTCCAACAAAAATATGATTTCAACTTGAAGAAGGCCGGCTATCATAGTGTTAGGAGGTTTAACAATACTCCAGTAGGTGTTTATCAAGTTACAACTGGGCGACGCGGTGAAAGGGGTGGAAGGATTCAAGTGGTGGAATTGGGTCCTCGAGCATGCACTTGTGGTAAATGGGTGCAATATCATTACCCTTGTTCGCATGCTCTTGCACGCTTCAAAGCCCAACATATTGATGGTTTGAATTTTGTTGATCCCTTTTACGGTCTTGAGGCGTACCACAATACATGGAGGGGCACTTTTAATCCGATCCATGACGAGGCTTCTTGGAATGTAGATCATCTTGTCCCAAGTTTTTATCCTAACCCAATGCACCGGCGTGATAAGAAGCAAGGAAGACCTAAATCAAGGCGGATTAGAAATAGGATGGATTGGCAGGTGGAGAAAAGGAAGTTTCGTTGCGGGATATGCAAGGGAGAAGGTCACACTAAAAGAAGATGTCCAACTCTTAGGGTGGAGGATTAAATGTTATTTTCTAGTACTTGTAATATGTTTTGTTTAACTATTTGTAATATATTTAAGTATTCGTAGATGTTATTTGAACTTTGAACTTGTAATATATTTAAGTATTCGTAGATGTTATTTGAACTTTGAACTTGTAATATATTTAACTATTTGTGACTGTTATTTTATTAAGTGTTTGAAAAAATGATGACATAATATTCGCTTTTACTCGATAAAAATTACAAAATTCAGTGACCACATCCCGGTCACATAGGAAAATATTACATAAACATAAATAAATAAATTCAGTGACCACATCCCGGTCACATAGGAAAATATTACATAAACATAAATAAATAAATTCAGTGACCACATCCCGGTCACATAGAAAAACATTACATAAATTCAAGTACATATTAAATCCGACAGAAATTCAAATAATACATGTCCAAAGATGAAATTAACAATCCTTAGGGAAGACCTTAGAAACATTGGAAGGAACAATGTTAAGTAGTTTTTTTGAGCGTGATATGGTCCAAACAACAGCCTAATAGATCAACAAAACAAAACATTTAGAACAAAATGTTAAGGATATATTTAGGGAGTGTAATGTTAAGGAAAATATTTCATACCTGAGTAAGTATCAGAACAGCACCTTCACCTATGTCACTTCCGCCCTCAGTTTGCTTCAACACTTTGTCACCTAAGTAAGCTTCAATACTGTCAGTCGGATCCTTCAAAATCACGTGAAAACTTCCACTCTCAGTTTGTGTGAACTTCTTGACCACAACCACAACCTAATACAACAAAAATATAATGATCAATTATTTATAAATTTTAACCTTAACTATAATTAAAATAAAATAATATACCTGTTCCACCCTCTCATATTTTTGACAGTTCTCCTTGATCATTCTCAAGGGATAATAAGTACCCTCTGCAGTTAGATAGTCCATAGCAGCAAGCCAAGCTTTGCCCTGAAAATAATCATCTTCCTCCGGCTCGTCAAGTTTTTTACGTATGACCTCTTGGGTCGACTGAGCGGGAGGTCCCTGAGATACATGAGCTTTTCCGGTCCGATGCCGACGCATGGCTAATCGTGCTTCACGCCGGGACCAGGTATGATATGACGGGGTGGAGATTCTCTCTCTCGTTCGATTTGAGGCGGTGGAGAATCAAACTGATTTAAAAGTTGAGAGAGACTAGCGGGGTTACCAGGAAGTGGTTCTCGTCCAAGATACCAGCGGGGTTGATTTGGATCCATTTTGATATATTTTGATCTTGGGTTGAGAGAGATGGATGAGAGATTGAGAAATGGATGAATTCGTTTTTGAGGTCACCGGGCCTTTTAAAGGGTAAGTATTCTGAAAACGGTATTCTTAGTACCGTTTTTGATAGTTCTGACAAAAACGGTATTCGTAGTGCCGTTTTTTACAGTTTTGACAAAAACGCCATTCTTAGTGCCGTTTTTGACAGTTCTTACAAAAACGGTATTGGTAGTCCCGTTTTTCAAAGTTCTGATAAATATATCTTTTTTGGACTGATGTGACAAATTTACTCTAACTCATACGAAACTGGTACCAATCATTTTATAACTTACCAACTAATACGAAAAAATAAGAAATTGAAGAGAGTCATAATAACTTACCAATTAATTCGAAAAATAACTTACCAATTAATTCGAAAAAATAAGAAAATATTTATTGACCACATCCCGGTCAAATAGGAAATCCGTCAGGGATATGCATCTGGGGTGTAATTGTTAGGAGGATTACGTGGCCTATCACTTCTCCTAGGTAGAAGGCGAGATAATACACGACCTACTCGTGATGTGCTAGCTGGACGAGATGATGATGGTACCTGAAAGTAGGTGCAGTGTGACCAAAAGGTGTAGCCTCAGGAAACGACATTGGAGGTAGGCGAGGAGTATAATCCATTTGAAGGCTTCGCCTTCCACTCTGACTCTGAGAACCATACGATGTGAACCCCATCCCTAGAGGTGGACGAGATGATGATGGAGCATAGTCAACGCTTCTTCTTCGACTTCCACTCTCACTCCCCGAAGTATATGATGCAAAACCTAAATTTGGAGGGGGAGTTGGAGTATAATCCATCTGTGTATCAGAGAATCCATAGTTTCTTGCCTGGGAGAAAGCGTCATTCGCTGCCTCCTCACTCGCGTCCTCCTCATTCTGTTCCTCCTCATTCCCTTCCTCCTCATTCCCTTCCTCCTCATTCCCTTCCTCATTCGCTGCCTCCTCAAAATGTACCTCTGGATCATCCTGCACATGATAAATTATAATTCAGTAAAAAAGACCCTTCTCGTTAAATATTTAACAGATCCACGAAAAAAATAAACATATTACCTCTGGATCAGCCTGCACATGTTGACCACGTCTACGAACCCGATTTCGTCTCTGTGGCACCCCTACAACACGATCTACTGGTGGTGGGGGAGTTTGGAGGGCATCCAGTCGTCTCAGCTGTCTAATAGACGATAACGATTGTCTGATGACACCACGGGTAACATATAGGTGTTGTGAGCGTAAGGCGTATCCCTCAACCTCAAGTATGGCATTCTCGTTGGATATGTACGCGCGCCGAAGGTTTTGAATACATTGAAAATAATAAAGAAGGAATAAATAATAACGATAAGATAAAATGGTAAAAAAAAAATGAACTAAAGTAAATATGTACTATTTAACTTACCAAACCCTCATAACGACTAGCATGCGCCCTGTACCCCTCGTCCTCCACATCATTTGGATTCTGGATCAATAACCGTGTGATTCGAGAGTACCATAACATATAGGGATGTGCTAAATCTACATCCTCGATACCGTATTGCCCATCCACCACCAAATTAGCCCGTTGATTCCACATTCCTATGTAAGATATGTGGAAATTGAGCCAATTAACTTCTGTTCGACCTCGTCGGTCAAGTCCATGCAGGTAATCACTCGTGTCATGTGGGTCAGGGATACCCTGTAACATCCCGAACTGCCTCATTACTCGATCAGGAAGGTGCCACTCAACCCTATCAAAGCAAATGAGGGGCACCTTCGCTCTCCATATATGCTGTCCCTGGAAGCAATATCTTTGGACCACAGACACTAAAGTACGGCTGCCACTTGAACACGATCCTCAGTCAAATACGCTAGCTGATCTCGATATCCACGCAAGTTGTGGCCGGTAAGATGCGTATGTGATAAGGGACCTTGCCACCTACATATGGAGCAATTTCACATACAAATTAATGTGTAATAATCAAAATCAAGTACATAAAATATTATGTGATTTTAAAATGAATTTATTTTAAAATACACGCAACCATATGGCGTAATGCATCTGAAGAATGACATCTCCACGTGTCCTTACGGGTCGTAGACACAACAACCGTTCCCAAGCCCAAAGCTAAAAAAACATAAAGAAAAATATTTAGTGTCACGTACAAAACATATTTTCTTCAATAGAATAATATAAGCAAATATAATTGACATACCTGCACAATTGTTAAGAATCCACCACAACATTTCGCATCGGGCTTTGTCGCCACACACAACTCCCGATATAAAAACGCTAACGTAGCACTACCCCAACTGTAGTTCCCAATCGCGTCAACGTTCCTAGCGGAGGAGGTACATCGGTTTCACCAAGATATTACTCGTGTCCGGCATCAATAATGACCCTATGGATATCAAAATATAGGCCCGAGTATGCGATTAATCAATTCGGCATGCGCATTTGCGGGAAGATCCTCCCACCGAGTCGGTTGGTCTATAATCCACTTAATAGACAATCTACCACCCTTCAAGTCTGATTCAAGTGGTCGAATCCCAAGTAACTCCTGACATAATTGGCACCATTCCAACCTATGCATATTGGTTCGGCTATGAATCACAGGCTCCCCGTCTATAGGAAGGCCACATCAAAAGCCAACATCCTGAAGGGTGATGGTCATCTCCCCAATGGCAAATGGAATGTGTGCGTCTGCGGACGCCATCTCTCAACTAAAGCCGCTATCAAATGCCAGCCATATTTGAAATGACCTAACTTATAAACACCGTAGAATCCTACTTCTAAAAGTTTGCTCTGTATCCTAACATCCAAGTTTGTAGGAAGTTCGGACCGCGCCTAAATCTAATAGTCTCAACTTCCTGTCTAGCCCAAATAAAATTTGAACGGTGTTTATCTTGTAATCTTAATACGGAGGGGTCTAGCGGCCCTGGATCAACAAATGCTTGGGTTTGGTCCATCTGAAACAAACAACAAAACTATTAAACTAAAATTCAGTGAAAAAAGTGGCCCGTTAAATATTTAAGCGAAAAGGACAATTTTCGACGGTTTAGTTAAGTTTTTAACGAGAAGATGGCATTTTTTTGATAAAAAGACACAACCGTTAATTATTAAACTATAATTCGGTAAAAAGCCCATTCTCGTTAAATATTTAAGCGAACAACGAAAAACTCGTTAAATTTTTGACAATACAGTTAAGTTTCTGACATAAACTTTAACATTTTCGTTAAATTTCTAACAAAATTCGAATAAATTAAAAATCAAGTTTAATTAAATCTTAATAAATAACCTAACATGTATGTAGGAAACTCAACAAAAATTAACACAAATTATAGAAATAAATATAATTAAAACGCAAATTATAGAAATAAAAATCAACAAAATACTAACCTTATATTTTAAAAACGTGAGTATGAATAACGTTTTAGGATTTTGAATGTTATTCTTGGTTGGCTTGATGAGATCTTGGTTGGTGTCGATGGCTATGGTGAGAGATAGAGAGAAGATGAGAGAAGAGAAGAGAAGATGGGAATGAAGGGATGAAGGGAAGGGGAAGGGGATGCACGCGCATGGGATTCTTTAAAGCGAAGTCGGCACTACCAATACCGACTTCACCCCACTTTTCCGAACGGCATTGGTAATGCCGACTTCACTGTAACCCTAAATGAAGTCGGTATTATCAATGCCGACTTTACTTAAAATTAAAAACTTCGTAATTAAGGCAATTTAACCTCCCATTTAATCCTCCCAATTAATCCTCCTCCAATGGCTGACTTTTGACTGACCAAAATCGGCATTGGTAGTGCCGACTTTAAGCCAAAAACGGTACTACCAATGCCGATTTCTCAAAATGTGGTCATTTTGGTACATAAATTTTCCCTTGAGTCATTTAGGTAAATATGGATTTAAAATGAAATATTTTAAAAAAAAAATCCCTCAAGGCTTTTGTTGTCCATTTCTTAGTGTGAAAATAAATATTATTATTCTAAAAACTAAGTGTTAGGCCAAATCTCCCTTATTGTTAAATTAAAATAAAAGGTCTAGATTTATTTTACTCATAAATTAATCATGAGTAGATTTTGAGGAAAACTAGTTTTTCTCTTACATTATAAAAAATCTTGTTTTAAAAATCGAAACAAAGGCACGTATAATTTTTTTTAAATAAAAAACAAGACTTTTTATAATATTTGGGAAAACGAGCTTCCCCCAAAATTTTCAGATTAATCATTTGGCCCTACATGATTTACAAGAATCTCGGCTATCCATTTTCCTAAGAAAAATAACACTGCTTTATCAAAATCGACCACGCTATGCTATGCATTAGGTCATCAACTATAATACTAATAAAATATCGAAATCTCATTTTGTATCCAACATCAATATCAATGTAGAACTTTTGATATGATCAATTGTAGCATTTTAACTATCTGTCACAACTTTTGATCTTTTTTTTTTTTTTTTTTTGGCAATCATCGATTTTGATTAGCTTGGCTTTAGAAAGGTTTTGACTAGCTTGGCTTTAGAAAGGTTTTGACTCTGTTTATTTTAGGAAAATATATTTTGCAAAATATTTTTCCTATTTCTCGACGTTTGGTAACATAAATAATAAAATCATAGAAAAATGTTTTGCGATCAACAAAAAACAACCTGTATAATGACTTATGTACTCCTTCGCGTTTCATTATTCAAAAATCCTTAACACCCTCACCCGCATACCCAACTTCTCATACACCCCACGCTACCCGCACCAACCCCTCCATTCCCATCCCACCACACCCTACCCCCACCTACTCACCTCCATCCCTACCCTACCCCACCCCCACTCTACCTTACCCCACCCTACCCCACCCCACCCACCCACCAACCCCTACCTCTCCTAACCCCCTGTAAAAAAAAAAAAAAAAGAAAAGAATTTACTCATATGGATCATAGTTTCTTTTTAAAAAAAAAAACCCTACATAATTTTCCATTTTTGCAAACTAAAACCCACCCACCGGGGCAGTTTTTTTCTCTTTTAAGTTATATCTTTACAACCTCCACCGCCCCCCCCCCCCCCCCTAAAACAATCCATCCTACCCTACCCCATCTTCCACCCTACCTTAACCACCCCCCACCCTTACCCCTACCTATACCCACCCATAACCTATCCTACCCTTTACCACCCAACCCCACCCCATCCTCCACGTCCACCCCTACCACCCCACCCCCACCATACCTTATACCCCTCTTCACCCCACCCCTAGCCCCATATCCACCCACCCCCACCCCACCCCACCACACCACACCACACCACACTTTCATCAAACCCTACCCTTATCCCCACCCCTACTCCATCCTATCCACCCTATCCTACTTTTGATTGTGTTTTTATCGAAATATTTTTCTTAGATTTATCAAATACAAGAAAATATTTTTTTTTAAACTTTTTTATTAAATTTACAAAATAACCGAAACACATGTTAATGTCATTTTTCAGAATCATTTTTATTTTTTAGAAAATATTTTTCCGAAAATCATTTTTCGAAAGTCGTTTTAGGCGAAACAAATAGAGTCTAAGATTTAATTGCCAAAAAATTACTTTACAACCCAAATAGTTTACTCGTGACAATAACTGTAGAGTAATAGTAGAGAAACAAAATCACAAACAATATTGTTGTTAAAATAATTAGGTATTATATTTGTAGGTCTCACTGCTAATTAATTCAATATTAAATAATTTGATATAGTATTTGTAGGTCTCACTAACAAATTCAATATTCAATCAATTTTGCTAACTCCGTTTGAGAGCAATTTTTTTTTTATTAATATTGGCCATAACGATATGGCAAATCCATAGCAACATAATATCACCCCATTCAAGGTCAATGGCAAGAGGGTAGGGAACGTTTTCCACTAGTAATTGTTTCCATTTATTTACGACTCCCTCCGCCCCCACTTTTAAGAGTCCTGTTTTTTCTTTTGATTCGTCCCACGTCAAGAAGAGTCTCTTTCATAAATGATATGCTTTGAACAGTATTTCAGACATTTATACCCTTATAATCTCCATATATTTACAAAGGCATTACTAATGGCACACATTGTAATTAAATTTATATTTGAGAGGAAAAGATATACCCTTATAACTTTTACATTCTCTCTCCTCTAATCTTCTACCCATTTACAATTTTTTATTCATTTTTTAAAAAGTTTCTTAAAAAAGCGTGAAATTCAACTCCAAAATTCTTGATCTTAGTCTGGGACGGAGGAAGTAATAATTACTAGAAAGATGATGACAATTCCACTTTCACACCCAATTTGTTTGGGTATATACAATTGGATTGTACATTTTTTTTTATTTTTTTGATTATTTATTAAAAATATTGAGTATTCATTTATTTTGATCTTCAGTCAACCATTTAAACTTTATCTAATTTGCATCATTTACACGGCTAGACTACACCTTCCTCGTATTCCTTCCACTCCCGCCCTTTGCGCATAAAATTGGTACACATGCATTATAATGAGCATGGGCAATCTCTATAAATAAACCCCTTCTCTCACCCTTCAACCCACACCATCCCACCATGTCTTCTTCTTCTTCTTCTTCAAGATCATCTATAATCATCTTCTTACTAACCCTAACCCTAACCCTAGTATCTCCATTTCCATCTTCTTCTTCTTCAAGATCATCTATAATCATCTTCTTACTAACCCTAACCCTAATATCTCCATTTCCATCTTCATCTTCACCTTCACCTTCAAATTCAAATGTCCAAATTCAATTTAGTTTCTACAATTGCCTTAATTTCCAGAACCCAAATGACCCCTCCCTATCCCTCTCCACCACTTTCTATGCCCCTAATCTAAACACTTCCTCGTTCACATCTTTCCTAAACGACACCGCACAAAACCTCCGTTGCCTTCTCCCTTCCAATCCCAAACCCGCCTTCATCTTCACCCCAATCAACGAATCCCATATCCAATCCGCCGTCATCTGCGCCAAAACCCTTAACATTCCCACCAGATTCCGCAGCGGCGGCCATGACTATGAAGGCTTGTCCTACACCACCGCGAAAACCGGTCGGCGACCTTTCTTCGTCATTGACCTCTCCAAACTCCGGTCTGTTTCCGTCGATGTCAAATCCAATACGGCTTGGGTTCAAGCCGGAGCTACTGTGGGTGAACTTTATTATAGAATTGCTGAGAAAAGTAAGACCCATGGATTTCCTGCTGGGCTGTGCTCGAGCTTAGGTATTGGTGGGCATATTACGGGTGGCGCGTATGGTTCCATGATGAGGAAGTATGGGCTTGGGGCTGATAATGTGGTGGATGCACGGATTGTTGATGCAGCCGGAAGGATTCTTGATCGGAAATCTATGGGGGAGGATTTGTTTTGGGCTATTCGAGGTGGTGGCGGAGCTAGCTTCGGCGTGATTGTGGCATGGAAGGTTAAGTTAGTTCCGGTCCCAAAGACCGTCACTGTTTTCAATGTTGCCCGGACATTGGAACAGAATGGGACGAAGATCTTGTACAAATGGCAACAAGTTGCGCCGGAGATCGATGACGATTTGTTTGTTAGGGTTATGATTGGACTTGCTAACGTCACGGTTGGTAAAAGTCAACGGACGACGGTGACCACGACTTACAATGCATTGTTTCTCGGTCGAGCCGAAAGACTGGTCAACTTACTGAAAACGAGGTTTCCAGAGTTGGGTTTGAAGAAAGAGGACTGTATCGAGATGAGTTGGCTTGAATCGGTTCTCTTTATAGCGGGTTTCCCTCGGAACGTACCAACTGCGTTTTTGCTACAAGGAAAACCCGCATTCAAAAGCGCTTTTAAGGCTAAGTCGGATTTCGTGGAAAAAGTCATCTCCGAGAAGGGACTTGAAGCTCTATGGAAAATATATATGTTAGAAGAAAGTCCGTTAATGGTATGGAATCCTTTCGGTGGGATGATGAGTAGGTTTTCAGAGTCGGATACTCCATTCCCGTTCAGAAATGGAACCTTGTTCATGATACAACACGCGACGATTTGGACAAACGGAGATAAAAAGGCCGAGGCAAAGCACTACCGTTTGATTAGGAGGCGTTACGCGTACATGGCTGCCTATGCTTCAAAATCTCCTAGAGGGGCTTATGTGAACTACCGGGATCTCGATTTGGGGATGAACAATCTTAATGGTAAAACGAACTTAAAGAAAGCAAGTGGATGGGGTAGGAAGTATTTCAGGAACAATTTTGAGAGATTGGTACGAGTAAAGAGTAAAGTTGATCCCGATAACTTCTTCAGGCATGAACAAAGCATTCCGGTGCAAACATACTAGGATAGGGAGGAATTATACCTAGCCATTTTAAGCACAATTTGTTTTTCTAGTTGAAATTCATAGATTTGTCTGCATTTTTTATTATGTGAAATAAATAGTCGAGATGAATTATATAATTATTATGATACTCATCAATGTAAAGTTGAGCATAAGAATGACATCCTGAGCTAAGTTTTTGGTTGACTTCAGTAGCAGATTGAGACATGTAGGGGTTGACTTCACTCATCATCATCATCAAGAGCATTTTCAACGGTACTCTAAAATTTTAAAATATAATATTATTTTGCTTCAATGGTACTTTAAATCTTGCTCTATTATAATGCAACTCTATTTCTTGCACCAAATTTAATGCAAGAGATAGAGCTGCGTTATATCGTTTTTTTTCTATTTTTTAGAAAATCTTTTATATATATATATATATATGAAAAGATTTTATAATATAAAATATAAATAACGTAATATATTTATATTAGTGATATAATAATAATAAATATTTTAAAAATATTTTTATTTGACATAAAATTTAAAGCAAATTGTTAGAGAAATTTTGTGCAAAAATTACACCTTTATAAAAAGTAGTGCAATGGTCTAAGGAGCATAAATTAGCTAATTGGGCGAAGGTATAGTAGTCTAAACATCTCATACAAGTGAATAATTTATTTAATCATATTAACTACTCCCTCCGTCCCGGATCAAGGTTTTTTGGGTGGGATTTCCGCTTCTTAAGAATTTTTTTTGAAAGTGGGTTGAAGATTAAAGGAGAGAGAATTTAAAAGTTAAATGTGGGATAGAGAATAGTAGTTAATGATTGTTTTTTTTTAAGTGGGTAGAAGATTAGATGAGAGAGAATGTAAAAGTTAAATGTGGGGTAGAGAATAGTAGTTAATGATTGATTTTTTTGTAAATATGTTAATTTTATAAGGGTATAATGAATGTTTTTTTTGTAAATATATTAAATTATAAGGGTATAAATATATATAAAACTTGTCATTTATGGAAAGAAACCTTGAAGTGGGACGAACCAAAAGAAAAAATAGGAACCTTGAAGTGAGACGGAGGGAGTAAAAGATATGAGGTAAAAAAATATTCTACCAATCAATAAAACGATTCAAAATAAAACTGATGGGCGGTCTCAATATTTTAAATTTTTTTTGACGATGGGCGGTCTCACTTAATTCCTTTAATAGAATATAATTATCTAAATATTACAAGCCTTGAAAAATATTTGAAAAAATTGAATAAATTCGTTGAAACATGTTGATAAGCCTTAAAAAAATATTTGCAAAAATTACCGGAATTCGGTGAACACTTTTTCTCGCAAAAACTCGTTTTTAATAACGAGTTTTATGAAACTCGCTACTGATAATATCGAGTTTATCAATTTTCTTCCTAACTCGCTACTGCTAGTATCGAGTTTCATCGGACTTAATTTAAAAAAAAAAAAAAAAAAAAAAAAAAAACTTTTCAATACTTATTATTTTTAAAAAAAATCGGTAAGTTTAGTTGAGTTGAATTAGATAAGAAGTGACATAATGTGCGTAAGAGGGCAAGGCTACCATGTGAATAGCTTAATTGTTACTCCCTCCGCCCCGCTTTATGGTTCTGAGTTTGACTTTACACGGAGATTAAGAAATGAATAAATTTTCAATAAAGAAAAATTATTAAAGTGGGTAGAAATTAGAGGAGAGAGAATGTAAAAGTTAAATGTGTGGTATGGAATAGGAGAGAAAATGTAAAAGTTAAATGTGTGGTAGGGAATAGGAGAGAAAATGTAAAATATTTAATAGGAGAGAGAATGAGTGAGAGGAATAGTAAGTTAATGAGGGTATATTTGTCCAAAATATTTGCCATTTATGAAAAAAAGTAAAGTAAGAACCTTAATTTGAAACAGGCTAAAAAGAAAAGTAAAAACCTTAAATCGGGAAAGAGGAAGTATAACGTGCTTCTACTAGTGCATTGCACTCCGCCGGTTAATCTTACAATTTTTTTTTTTTTTTTTTTTAAGTATTGTGTTAGGTCTTGGACCTCACAAATATTGACCTCTTCTTGTTGTACATGACTTCCATATTTGGTTTAATAATTAGTCAACTTGAGAGGAGACCCAAAAGGGTTCACTTTTTCATTTATTTTCTGCCACATTTGTCATTATCCTCATCTGATTTGGTAGGGACTATTGACACGTACCTTCTTATCCTGTTTTTCAAGATAAGACAAATAACATTTGGACAAGATACCCTTAGGCGACAAGTCTATACTGGAGACGCTTCTCGCCTTTTCTGCATACATATGTACATGCTTTACCGCCATTATGTACTTACCGCGCAAATGGTGGCCTGTTACTTTGGTGAGCTTCCCACACCACTTGTTGTTCCCGCTTGACTGCGCTTTCCCGCCTTCCACCTATATCTAATTGGGCTCTGGGTCTGGCCGGCCCACATTCAAATTGTTGTCTTTGGACTATAAACCCAATGAATTTTTTGCCATGGTAGCATCAGTAGCCCCCAAGTTCAAGTCAAGACTCTTTTATGGCCTTGGCGAGGACTTGTCGCTTCCGCCAAAGGAAAGATTTTGTTTCGTCGGGAAGGGAAAGACAAGAGAAATCCCATTTTGTTTAAAGGATAATGTGGCGAAAAATCTGGCTTTATAAATTATCTTTACACGTGTCATGCTTTTGGTGGATTCCTTGGGAGGCTTCGACAGGACATTGATGGAACATTTTGAAATTTGAACTCATTAAATGGAGGAAAATTTAATTTTGGGGGCCGATTAATTTCAAGTGTACTAAAACCCTTTGATATTCCTATCATATAAATACTTCCCCCCTCCTCACTTTTCACTTTTTCCTTTTTTTTGTCTCTTTAAACCTCCTGAGCACTTTTCGGCGACGTGTGAGCTTTTTCGGCGACCCTAATTTCTGTACTTTCAGTTGATTTCTGTCCAAATCTCTTCCAAATTTTTGGCCTCCATTAAATTTCAATCACAACTCTTTAGTTTTTAATCGTTTTCCTCAACCTTGAACTAAACCCGCTCTCCCGTCCATTGAACATTCCGGCCGGTCTTCAACCCCTTCTCAACTCTCTTCAAGAGTCTTCATATTTCCCAGGTAAAAACTTAGATCTTTGATTTCTTTGTTTTCCGTCAACTTTCTGTTTGTCGCATATGGCTAGGTGTAAATCTTGTGTTAGGCAAGTTAGGTATGGTCAGTGTAAAAAGTCTGGGGTTTTTTACTATTTGACTAGAGGTATTTGGGTGAGAATTCCCTTAGCTGATTTGGTGAATTGCTTAAGTGTTCATAGAGTAGATCCCGCTATTATTAATGTCGTAGAGGTTAGGGGTAGATGCTTTCTTCATTCTTCAGCCCCCATGGCTAAGAAATTTTTTGATTCTCAAGAACTTTATGACCACATTTGTCGCTTTTATGGTTCCCCCATAGACTCTGACAGCTCTGATACTGATTTTTCCGCCGCGAGATCCATAGTTTGTAGGGCTTATTATAAACAAGTTATTTCTTCTGATGATTCAGGCGAGATGTCAAATCCCGGAGCCCCCAGCACTTCTACTCAATTCGACGAGAATTCAAATTTAACCAATAATCCCAGCATCAACAATAATGTTTCCAACTCTGGTGCCGCGGGAACCAGTACTTCACAAAATCCCCAAATAACTTCTTACCATACTAAGTATGGCATTGACTATTTAGATTATCACATAGCTAACTATAATGGTGACATGTCTCTTTCCGCCGTTAGACATCGACAAGACGGAATTGTCGTATTTCCATCTCAACTTGAAGCCGGCCTTAGAATTCTCATTGACCCCTTTATTTGCCTTATTCTTCACAAAGCCCAAGTTGTTATTGCTGAACTTCACCCAAATGTCATTAGGGTTTTGACTTGTTTCATTGTTATTTGCCGTGCTATGCGACAAGAACCAACTTCCCTCCTTCTCCTAGACCTCTTCACTGGCTATCAACAGAAAAACAAAGAAACTTTGGAGATCCGGAAGTCCCTTCAATACAAAAAACCAAAAATATTAATTCCACTTCCTAGCAAGGTTCACAATTGGCAAACAGATCCCCTCTTCATCATTTCCCGCGTAGGTTAGGCTCTCCCCACATAATTGACACGCATCCACCCAAACATAGATAAAAAATGGGCCTTAGACGAGGATGAAAAACATCTTAAAACCAAAATTCTTAAAATCCTCAAAGATGCTTCCGGTACTACCACTCCTCCTCCGGCCTTGTATTCATGCCAAAAAATTATCTCGGATCACACTTTACTTAGCCAGGTTGGGCTTTCCAATAACTTCCCGCCTGTTCCTCTAAGGGTTGCCTTTGTGCATCTCGCTTCTTGCCCGGGTTGGGAGTTACATTCGGGCGGCAAGTTTAGCTCAAAGTGCACCATATGCGAGATTGGCCAAAATCTTTATCCAGCAATGATGAAAGTCCAACATATGGTTCTCGCTGTTTTCCTCTCTTCCATTTCTTTCTAGGTTAACTTTTTCTTTATTGCTAATACATTTTTCTTTCCCTCAGAACACCGAAACATGAATGTGAATCAAAGGAGGCTAGCCCAGTCCAATTCTGAGGCTCACGCGGAAAGATTGGTTGCGGCTAGGAGAGTTAGCCTAGATGCTCAGAAGACTGACCTCACAGTTCCCATAGCACCCACGGGTGTTGATGAAAATGTTGCAAGTGGAGGTTCCCGTAGGCGAGCTTCCACCAATCCCCGACAAAACAAGCGACAATGACTGCGGCTTCTGAACAACCTCAAGGAGATAGGCCTGCGAGTCTTGAATTGCGAGATGAGGATGACGATGAAGAAGATGCCCATGTTAATGCTGAAGACCAGGTTGAGGAGCAATAAATGGAAGTTGATGGTGCTGGCTACACCGAGGGAGTTCATGTTGAAGACCAAACGGAGAACGAAATCCCGCCGCCTTCCCAGAGACTGATGAACCTGCTCACACTCCTTCCTCCCCTGAACACCAACATCCTACTTCCCACACCACTCCACGGTGCAAAGAAAGCTAGTTGGAGGAGGACTTTGTAATTCCCGCGGATGAGGATGGTATGAAAGTCTTATCCAAGAAGCTAACAATATTCCCGTGTTGAAGGGACTAATAACTGAACAGAGGGAGCTTGTGGAATGTTTGCTTGGTTCTATAGCTTTAAAAAGTTCTTGCTATGCTCAGCAAGTAGCCACTGTTAAAGAGCAAGGTTCTACTCATTCCGCCTATCATGCGGGAATTCATCTATCTATGGTACGGGAATCTAACTTCTTTTCACTTTCACATTCTTTCTTTCACAAATTTTTACTAACACTTTATTGTCGCTTTCCACTTTGCAGGTCAGCAACACCATCCTTAGCCTTGACAAGAAATGCGTAGAACTTGAGTCCAATCTGGAAGAGGCCATTACCCAGGTGGAAACTCTTAACACTGACAAGGAAAATTTAAAGAAAAGAGTATCTAGGTGTAAGTACCCAAATCTGGCTCATGCCTTCCGGTTAATTTTCCCGGCAATTTTGGTAAATTTCCCGGTAATTTCTCAGACTTTCCTAGAGTTCCGGAACAATTCCGGAACTGTTCCAAACCTCTTAAGGGCTGAAGGGAAGGCTTAGTAATTAAGAAACACATTTTTCTTAATTACAAAAAACCTTCTAGAATTGCCACCTTGCATGATTCTAGAAAAATGCTGAGTCATTGAGGATAATGCCGCACGGCTGCATTAGCCAAGGACCTCTGGCCGCACGGCTTCATTAGCCTTATCCAGACTGTCTATAAATAGAGCCCTCCTCTTCCCATTCTAGACACCAACAACAACCAACAACACACCATATTCAGTCCCAAAAGCTCTCCAAACACTGCTGCGAAATTCCAAGAAGGTGAAGAGTGCCAAGAAGCCACCTCCCTCCTCCTTGAAGATCCCAAAGTTGGTCCTTCCACCTAGATCAACCCAAAGGAGAAGAGGCCACCACCATTGGTAACCTCTCACTCCCTTAACCTTGCATTTTACTTGCTCTATGTGATTTAAATTGCTCATTGCATTCATATATTGTCATTATCTTGTTTGGGATTTGGTAGTCATCATTAAAGATCATATCTTTATCATACCCCCCTTCCTACTTTGCATGAAATAGGCATCACTTGCTATTAAAAATATAATCTTTGAATCAAAGGTGCATCCTTTGCACCTAAAAACCCCCCTTTTACAATAAAAATATCATCTTTATGCATCCTTTGCTCATAAAAATGCAATCTTTACATTAAAATGCATTCTTTGCATATAAAAATCATGTCTTTATAATAAAGGGGCATCCTTTGCACCTAAAACCCATTTACATGCATCCTTTGCATTAAAAATCATCTCTTTGCATGAACTTAGCATCCTTTGCTTTCAAAAATGAAATCTTTGTGCATCCTTTGCATAATAAATACTATTTTCCTCATAAAAATGCATCCTTTGCATAAAGATCACTTCTTTACATCAAAATGCATCCTTTGCAAATCAAATGCATCCTTTGCAACCCAAAAATGTCATCTTTTCACTAAAAATGTCATTTTTACATGCATTCCCCCATATCCCCATTAGCAACCTTGGAACGGACCGGTGTAAAGATCCTATCTTTACATCGTTTCTTCCATTAAAGGTTCCATAATCTCTTTAGAAAGGGATAACCTTGAACCCGATATCTCCGATTATCACTTAAGACGAGCATGAAGCATCCATATAAGCTCAATCGTCTTAAAGTGTAGGATTGATGGGCTAAGGACACTCCCTTCCTAAAGAACCTCATTTTGGATTATAAAAGAGAGTCTTTCTCTCGATCACGCAAGTCCCGAGGTTAAAATGCGATGATCACAAGTCCAAGATGAGGACGGGATCAAAATCCCGAATACATAAAATCCAAGAAATCCCGAGCGACAACTAATAAATGGTTTGTACGTCCAGAAGACAACTTGGGACATTCCCTCTCCTCTTTTCAAACACATGCACACAAAGAAAGCACGCAAGCAAGCACGATAAACGAAATCTAGGGAGACTTGCTACGGCAAGGCACCTTGGGTGAACGACGATCCGTTCTTTCCAAGGGGTAACTTAACCTCCGAACCCATAAATCCTTTTTTTCAAAGTTTTGAGGAAATCAAAATGGCGTGGCGACTCCGTTTTTCAAATTAAACCGGATGTCTTTAAACTCGCGTGAATCCACAAAATTTGGGCACACATTCACAGTTTGGCGACTCCGCTGGGGAAGGTCCCAATGGAGAAAGCTTTCATTTTTAAAATAAACAATACCTGGTATATAGGTGGAAACCACTAACCTTCCTGTATCGCTCCCTAACCCGGGGCTTGGGATAAACGGTGGTTTAACAATCCCACGTACCGGTATCACTTTTCGAAAAAAAAAGTAAAAGAAAGCTTTTCCCTTTGAGCGGGTTAGACTCCCATCGCGGATTCCGTTTATTTTGCTTGCTTTCTTTGCCTTGCATTGCATCATTTGCATCTTGGGATTTGTGCATACTTTGAACGGGAAACAACCCGAAAATAGCAAAGGAGTGGAATCTGGAAAATTGATCCATGTAGTCGTACGGCTCAATCCTCCTTGGATTCTGACCGGACGGCCTCAGTGGCAATTCCACCAGGAAAAATTGAGGTTAATCTGGGCACTTTAGCGGCTTGGGGCTATTCGCCCAAGACCGACCGGGGCTCCTTAAAATTTACGTGCTTAACTGTTGCATTTTTCCCGTCCCAAAAATCATTCCTTTAAAACACATTTATGAAAATCTCTGTTTTAACTAAAAAAAGGAAAATTTTTAGGAGACCGCACACTACGCGCACCTTATATATCCTGTACACTTTGCACGCACGTCCCTTTAAACCCGAGATGGTTTATCAGCTGCAGTCACGGACAGCCTTACGATGCTCCCGGGCGCGCACGGAATCATCCCAAACTCCCCATGGCAGCCAGTGTCGACCAATGCACAGTCCGTGTCACACGTTTTAAAAAACCGTGACTTTTGGTTGGTTTTTGGTCTAGTCCGTGTCATATAGCCCAGTCGCATATCCCCGTAAAGGTCAAGCCTTAGCTCATAACGGAAGTCAAGATCTTTCGCTCAAGCGAAACTCTGCCAAAATTCCGACAAGGAAAAATTGGTAGAACCTTGACTCCGACATTGACTTTGACCCTGGCCTGCACGGAATGCGTAAGAGTCGAGACCGAGTCTTTGCCAAAAAATCCAAAGATCTTTCGCTCAAGCGAAGCTCTGCCAAAATTCCGACAAGAAAAAAATTGACAAGATCTTGACCCGGCATTGACTTCGATTTCGACTCACGCACGGCGTATGCAACGAAGTTCAATGTGACACTGTGTCATCCGGCTTTTACCGCCCGACCCATGCCTATTATCTTCTCGGACATTACCGAAAAGTCAAAACGTCAATCGCGCAAGCGAAATTCTGCCGAAATTCTATCAAGGCTGAAAGACGAGACTTTCCCGGTATTGCCTTGACTATAATTCGCATCGCTCGTGCGTTAAAAGTTCCTATGACCCGCTAGACCCGTTAGGAGCGTTCTTATCTCTGGCCGGTGGGATCCGCGTGCCCTATAGGACCCTCGCCCGGGCCGCCCACCCCGGGAGGTCGAAATACAGGTGGAATACGAGGGGCTTATAGACGTAGTGACGGAACCCACTGATCCAGGATCTAGAGTAGTTGCGAAAAAGAAGGGCAAATCCCCTTTTCCAACCAAATAGAAATTAATAAAAGACACTGTTTTAAGTAAACTGGAAGATTCCTAATTTACATCTTGCTTGAGTCTTCAGCCTAAACACCTACCCCGAGTCTAAACCTTTCCTATCCCTTTCCTGCAGCGAGAAATAAGTGGGTGAGAACACCGGGTCAGCGACTTGTTAACGCAGAATTCTCGACAGCTCGCCGAATCCTCGCTTTATCACCAGAGTCGAATGGCCGATTCGACAGAGAACAAGATCTGGTTTGGGTAACCAGATGACTAGGGAAGAAGAGCTAGCCTATGACCAATGCCCTCCTCCGCCACATATGATCCTTTGCCAAAGACTCGCCCTTTTCGGCTTTCCATTATCCCAAGCCGTCGTGGTCCCGACACCCTCTCCTCCTCGTATAAGACCTAGCTTCGCCACAAAGCCTATCCTGGGCCACGCAGCCTCTCGCATTACCCCGTGGGACTTTTTCCCTCCTCTCGCCCGAGCCAAATCTCCCTACCATAGAATCCCAAGCATTACCGACCTTTCTAACTTTGTCAACGCCTGTGAATTTGCCTATCTCCCAGATAGTGGTAGTGAAGAATCAGTCGGAAACGAGAACAGGAATGGATGGATTTATAGTGATGATGACAGTTCAGTAGAAGGAATGAACTTGGAGTTGACCAAAGTGAAATTTGGGGGGCAAGATGAAGTAGAAAACCACGGACCTGGAATGGGAGATGGTATCACTTCAAAGTGTGTCTGTAGATTGTGTGAAGGTTCGGAAGGGAAAAAGGATGCGAGCTCAAATGAGGCAGCATACGAATTCTACATCCTAGAGTTCAATACTCCTTACAAAGACTTGGTCGTTGAATGGAGGGACTTAATTGAAGCTTTAGCTGAAAGAGGGAAGTGGGCTCCGCCCGCCGATCTAGAACATGTAAGCGTCGTTGAAGCTAAACCCTCGTCGGGAAGAGTAGACTCCATTGCAGTGCTGAGAATCACCCCTGAGACCTTGTCTGAAGAAGAGTGTATGGATGCCTTAGAAAGAGTCCTAAAGTTTGAAGCGACCCCGGTCCCCTTTATATCCTATGATGACAGCGATGTTTTCTTAGTAATTCCCAAGTCAGAGGAAGAATCCAGGATACCTCTTATATGGCGTCAAGTATCCCGACCTGCATTTGCCCTCATTGGTCATCAGAGTCAAGATGAGAGTTCTCACGAGAGTTACTGTAGTGATACCGAGGAAGACACAATGAAGTGCCGTAGGAACAGAGAGGAGTGGTTAGCCCGTGGCCGAAAAGCCCGTAAAACCTTCCCGACAAGCAAAGAACAGAACCCGCCATGAGGTTTGACCCCGCGTAAATCCTTCTCGATGATGGAATTTCCCACTTCGTAAAATGCTTGGCCGATGTTAAAGATGCCGTCGAAAACTAACCCCTAGAGAAAGGAG
Source organism: Adenophora triphylla var. japonica (assembly GCA_022495995.1). Classification (NCBI taxonomy): domain Eukaryota; kingdom Viridiplantae; phylum Streptophyta; class Magnoliopsida; order Asterales; family Campanulaceae; genus Adenophora; species Adenophora triphylla. Next base: position 93,498 of record JAFEMH010005083.1, read on the forward strand.
GGACATGCTTGACAAATGATGAGGAATGTGATCCCACTCGTTGAAAAAGTTGCTAGGTCCGGATGAGGAAGCCATTCACCGTACTCCAAACTCGAAGATGATAATTCCCGTTGCATGTTGACCTTGAAAAGCTTGAATGAGACCGTGAAGGCTTTAAATGAGGAGGGTGAAGTTGAAACCAGCCGACCGTTGAGCCAATTAAGGAGTCGAACTCGAAAAGTCGTAAAGCCGGCAACCCGGAATCGTATTCGGAAGCCGCCTATGCCTCCAAAGCAGCGGTTAATCGTATTAATCACAGAGCCGGGCCATACACCAAAGAAGAGCCCGCCTCTCACTTTGAAAGAGCCGACGTAATCCTCCAAAGAGGAATGATGATCCGTAGAAGTCTAATGTCTATGTGATGACTCGGTCCCAGCATGAGTATTGAACAGCTTAAGGGTGATAAAAGAAATGCCGTCTCTCGAGCCGAAAATGCACAAAAGACCCTATAAACCGTAAGCGTAAAAGCCGGACTCGATAAGGAGGATCCAAAGGCCGACTCGCTGAAGTGTACTGTGCCAATATCTCCTTGTGGTCCTTGTTAACCTCTTCATACCCTCATAAGCCGAAGCTAGAAGAAAGTTTGGCCAAGACCATGGTGCCCATAGATGTCACCCCGCATGAGGTCGTCCAAATGATTGGAAGTATCCACTATGGAAACATCATTACCTTTCACCGACTTGGACCTCGCCAAAGTATGGGGCTAGTCATAATGAACCCCTTTACATCACAAATTCAGCTTGGAAGAACGTCGGTTGCCACGGGTATTAGTTGATGGAGGGTCCGCAATGAACGTCCCCGCCAAAGAAAATGATGGACTTATTGGATCTAAAGCCAACGGATTTGAAGCCTTCTAGTCGACTATTAAGGCCTACGACTCCACCGCACGATCGCTTTGGGGATTGCTACTCTCAAGTTGTGGTTCGGAAAAAGGTCATGGACGTTGACTTCCAAGTAATTGACATTCCGATCTCATTTACCGCTCGCTGGGACGCCCTTGGATCCACCGTATAAACGGGGTAGCCTCTACTCGCACCAATGCGTCAAATTTCGCCTAGTGATGGTACTATCACCACTATTTACGGAGACAGTTGTCACGGTGGAAGGAACCAGACCGGAGGTATCCCGATATTGGAAATTAAGCATGGTGATGAAGGGTTTGCCTTGACCGGATTCTCTATAGCTTCTTCCAAAGCACAAGTGTGTTGCACCGACCTCACCACTACTTCCGATAAAATTCCTCCGGCCATGAGAATGATGAGAGAAAATGGGTTATCTTCCGGGCTTGGATTGGGCGTAAGACTCCGTGGTCGCAATACCATCATTGATGTAAAGGAACAGACTACCCGATATGGCTTGGGATACAAACCGAACTCCTGGATGGCGTAAAAGCTAAAGGGGTCCAAATTTCTATCCCTACAGCTTATCCCCGACTCCATTACTTTACAAAAGGTGGGACTCAATACGATGAAAATGACCATCGACCTCCCCGAGGAGAACCCTTCGGAAAACCTTGAGAAGGTTAGGGGAAAACCAGCAAACCCCGTTCGAAGGATGTTCCTTGACTCGCCGTACATTCCTGGGGCTACCACTACCGTTCGTAACGAGTATATCTTCAAAGAAAATTTAGACAAGGTCAAAGAGTCGCATCCGGGGTAATGAACCTCTCCGCCTTTGAGTTAGCTCTTCCGAAGATCGCCCAGATAGAAGCCGCCAAGAGTGAAGACAATGAGTGGGGTTTGCAAAAGTTCTTTAATGAAGAAGCACAGATCCCGCATTTGATCGACTTCACTCGTATGATGAGGTAGTTGCCGTAATTGGAGACGGTGGTGAAAATCCTTTCGATCCCCGCACTTTGGTAACTAAGGCAGAGATGCCGTTGAAGAATCGGGAGACATTCTCGTGGCCGATAGCCACCGACAAAGCAAATGATCGCGGAGCTTGGATTGGTACCCCGTCCTTCTCAACCCGGCCGTGTCAAACACCCCGTTGCCCATACAGCTTGAGTCAAGAATCTTTGAATTCCGAGTCCTTCCGAGTCATCCGAAGGCCTCACGCCCGAGGATTATGAATATGTAATCGATGTCATCTTTCCTCTTGCTTTGAATGAAATGACAGATCTTTCGATTATCCCCTTATTGCCAACTTAACAAATGATAAATTAACTCAAAACTTAACAAGCTAATAATGAATCATTTGAACAAGATACAAACACACTAAATGAACAATACATTAAAGAAATCTTTAAGCAAAGTTACGTAAAAGAGGAAAACCGGGCCCAAGCCGCCGAGGAGGTTTTGACAAGTGTGAACTTGGGTACCGTCGAGGAACCTAAAGAGACACAGATTGGAAACTTCTTCCAAGGGGTTGAACGGGACAGATCGTTAACCCGCTCGCAGAATACATGGACGTGTTTGCATGGTCATACAAGGATATGCCGGGGCTAGACAGCTTCAATAGTGGAGCACAAAATCCCTCTAGCACCGTATGCTAAGCCGCAGCGTAAATTGAGGAAGATCAAGCCGCAGTGGTCTCTACAGTCAAAGAAGAAATTGAGAAGCTACGCGGGTAGGATTCATCGTAGTCATCGAATATCCGACATGGTTATCCAATATTGTGACCGTCACCAAGGCCAATGGGAAGGTGCGCCGTGTAGATTTCCGGATCCGAACAAGGCCAGCCCCAAAGACGATTACCCCTTGCCAAACATAGACATCCCGGTAGATACCACCGCCAACTACGAAGTCAAATCCTTCGTTGATGGTTTTGCGTGCTACAACCGCATCAAGATGGCCGAAGAAGACCAAGAAAAGACGGCCTTCACCACACCGCTGGGAACTTATCGCTATACAAGTAATGCCATTTGGGCTCAAGAACGTCCGGGCTACTTATCAAAGGGCAGCGACCGCGCTTTTTCATGACATGATCCACAAGGAGATTGAGGTCTACGTAGACGACATGATAATCCACTCCAAAGGCGAGGACGGACAACACTTTGTTGACCCGCGAAAGTTCTTTCGAGAGGCCGAGACAACATTCCATGAGACTAAACCCGCCAAGTGCACCTTCGGAGTGACAAGGGGAAAAGTGCTTGGGTATATGGTCACGAGCGAGGTATCGAAGTCGACCCCGAAAGATCAAAGCCATTATGGACATGAGGCCACCTCAAACTCGCATGTAAGTCAAGAGCTTTATGGGCAAACCGCAAGACATCACCGCGTTTCACAACCGCTGACCACTATGTGCGAGCCCATCTTCAAGCTCATGAAGAAGAATGTAGATACGTAATGGACCAAGGAATGCCAGGATGCCTTTGACCGGATCAAAGCATACTTAGTACATCCTCCGCACTATGCCCCCACATAGACAGAAACCTCTTCTCGCTCTATCTTACCTCACCGATACGGCAGTTGGGGCTATGCTTGCTCAGGAGAAGAAAGACTATCGGGTAGAGAATGCCATTTACTTTGTCAGCCGGAAGCTGCAGGGAAGTGAGCTCAATTACTCCGTATGTGAAAAGACCTATGCCGGACTGGTCTGGGTAGTCGGCAAGTTGAAGCATTATATGCAAGCCCACCCTGTGAATTTGGTCTCAAAAATGGACCCCATCAAGTATATCTTCGATAAGCATTCCCTCTCGATGCGTCTAGCAAAGTGGTCCTTCTTCTTAGAAGAGTACGACATCAGCTATGTGACCAGAAAGGCCATCAAGGGCCAAGCATTGTCAGACCATCTGGCGAACTTCCCCAGTAATGAGGACCGCGGGCCTGAACCCCAATTCCCAGATGAATGGATCTTTGTAGTCGAGCCTGAGAATCGATGGCAGCTATTCTTTGACGGGGCTGCTAACAAAAGAGGAAATGGCGTAGGGATGCTACTGGTCGATCCGAAAGATGAGCATACACCCATAGCCCTTAAGTTGAACTTCCCTGCCACGAACAATGTTGCCGAGTACGAGGCCTGCATTGCTGGTTTAGAAGCTGCCTTAGAAAGGAATGTCAAGGAGCTCGAAGTTTATGGAGACTCAGCCCTGATCATCAACCAGGTCTCCAACAAATGGAAGACTGTGGACCCTAATCTTCAGCGGTATCATGCCCATATGGAGGAGTTGACTGGACAGTTCAGAGAAGTGACTTTCCACTACTTGCCAAGGGAAAAGAACAGATTCGCAGATGCCCTTGCTACTTTAGCCTCATTGGTAGAGATCCCCGAGGGAAAAGCCATAAAACCCTTCAGAGTGGGTAGAAGAGAAGCCCCAGCTTTCTGTTGTGAAATAGACCTGGGACCCGAGCCTATCAAGGAACCGTGGTACAATCAAATTTACCAGTTCCTCAAAGATGGAGAGTCAGCTTTCAAAGATGAAGAAGGTAGACCAAAAGACGGTGTCAAAGCCAAGAGCTTGCAAGCCCTGAAAAGGTTGGCCTCCCATTATGTCATTCTAGGAGGCAACCTGTACAAGAAGCGGTATCAAGGACCACTCCTCTTATGCGTCTCTCAATAAAGGGCCAAAGAGTTGATGACTGAAGTCCACAATGGTCCCTGCGGTCCTCATATGAATGCTAGAGCCCTAATGCAAGTAATCCTCAGAATGGGTTACTACTGGATTTCTATGGAAACAGACTGTCTTCAGCATGTCCGAGCGTGCGACAAATGCCAACGGTTTACCAACCTCAACCATCTCCCACCTCATGACCTGTACTGCATGACGACTCCTTGGCCGTTTGCAACTTGGGGTATTGACGTGATAGGGAAGATAGCCCCGGTAAGAAGCAATGGGCATGAATTTGTGTTAGTAGCAGTCGACTACTTCACCAAGTGGGTAGAGGCCAAGTCCTACAAGGTCCTCACTTCCAAGAAGGTGGCCCAGTTTATCAAAGAAAACATAATGTGTAGATATGGGGTGCCCAATGAGATCATTTCTGATAATGGGTCACACTTTGAAGGGGACTGCGGTAGATTGCTGTCAGAGTTCAGGATCACTTGCCACAAGTCATCCCCATATAGACCTCAGACTAATGGAGCCGTGGAAGCTGCTAATAAGACGCTCGAACGGATCATCCGGAAAATGGCCACCCGTGGTCGTGATTGGCCCGAAAAGTTGCACTTGGCACTCTGGGGCTACAGAACGTCTGTCAGAACAGCCACAGGAGAAAATCCTTTTGCCCTAACTTACGGGATGGAAGCAGTGTTACCAGTGGAGTTGGAAATCCCATCATTGAGGGTCCTCCTGGAAAACAGTGTCAACGAAGTAGAATGGTTGCGTAGCCGGCATGATGAGTTGGTCCTTCTCGACGAAAGAAGGCTTAAAGCCATGGAGCATACCCGAGCCTATCAGAGGCGAATGGCCAGAGCATTTGACAAAAAGGTCAAGGCCAGGGACATCAAAGAGGGTGACTTAGTGCTGAAAGTAAAGCCCCCTACTGTAGACAACCCCGGGAAAATGGGAACCCGTTTGGATCGGCCCGTATGTGGTGCGTAAGATACTATCGGGAGGAGCCATGAAACTTGCGCACTGGACGGCAATCCCTTTGTCTACCCAGGCAACGGTGATAAGCTCCGAAGGTACTATGTCTAAGAAATAAAAAAAAAAAAAAATCTTAGTGCAAAAGAGTAATACCCAGCTATAGGGCCGAAAACCCAAAAAGGGCGGTCTAGGCAAAAACAGAATTTGGCCGCACATAAAAAAAAAGAAAGAAAGTTCACCAGAATGAACTACGAAGACCTGAGCCCCTTAGTCTTTCTTGTAAAATGGGAACGTAGGCAGCCATTTATGGTTCGGTCTAAATAATAAAAAGGGCGATTAAGTTTCCATGAAATGCGTCCTAAACAATAATAAAGGATATTCCAGTTTCCATAAAACGGGTCCTGAACAAATCAATAAGACATTTGAGTTTTCATAAAATGTGTCTTGATTAATTTCTAAGATAATATCTCTTGTTCATTACAAGTTAAAAACTTCTTGATGAGTTCAAGCACGGTCTACTCCTGACTCTGCTAACCTGCTACAAAGATCTAAAATACAATAAAATGCCTAATAAAACTACTGTGTTTGCAAAATGGCAATAAGGGAATCCTAAGAAAAGATCTGTCAGTCATCATTCGCTGAGTCTTCTTTGGTCTTCTTCCCTTTACCTCGACCGCGTCGAGTTTTCTTTCTCTTCTTCTCCAAGATGTCGGTCTCCCTCATTCCAATTTCCGGTATCCTCACTGGAGCCTCCATCAAACCCGTGTTAATAAGTGCCTTCTCTACCCGAGCACGAGTCCGCACTTCCTCCCTCTGAGCCTCAGTCAAAGGAGCGACCTCGAACAATCTCTTGTATCGAGCCTCCATATCTCTGAGCAGGTCACCCGACTGGTTATGGCGACTCGCCTTAGCCTCGGCCTCCTCGTAGTCCTACTCGAGTCGCAGCCGCCTCCCAATAAAGCCCGACGTCTCTCCCCCAATATGACCTGAGTCGCTCCCATCTCCCTCTCGTACCAATCCAAGTAGACAAAGTGGTCAAGATGGTACTCTTCCCGCTCCCGAAGATAGCCCCGGGTGGGAAAGCGGCGTAAGTCCAAGCCCTCAAGAAGAATGAGAAGCCGGCCGGATCCCTCATAGCTAATGGCACCACCTCCATGGTACGGATGTCCTCCCAACCGCCCAACGGCTCCCGTAAGGCCCCGAACCGCCTAGATACCAAGCGGGTATGTAGAAGGATGACCAGCGTAACCCTAGAACCCTCACTATATAGGACTCCCGAAATATCCTCCCGGTCCGCAACCTCCAAAGTGAGGTACCCACAAGCGGATGTCCGAAGTGGATAACCCAGCCATCATCAGCTCCCAGTGCCCCGGTCCCGCTCGTCGAGGTGCACCTCTCCGAGAAATCACCCAAGGGCACCGAGTCGGCAAAGCCCCGGCAAAGCCCCAAGCCTCTCCCGCAGCCATAAAGTCGGCATGCCCGGCTCCTGCACCTCATTAAATGGTCTCCCTAGCCATCCTGTCAATGCCATGCAAAGTCTCCCCAAAACCGTGGGACAATGTCCTTCCCACCCGCAATCTCTCGACCATGTCTAAGAGACCACCATGACAGATCCCCACGGACTCAGCGGTGAACAGAGAAGAAAATATGCAGAGGATAAAGGCATCCATAGCCACCATAGTCGCAGCCATAGCCGGAGATCCAAACCTGCCCGGGATGTCAGAAAGGTCAATCCTGTCCGGGGCTATCATCATCTCCTCGGCCTCTCCTGCAGAAATCTCGCGTAAAAGATGCAAGCTTTTCCGCCACCGACACGTCTTCGATCAGCGGAATCGATATAGCCTCAATTTCTGGACCCCCAATCAAGGCTCGGAAGTCTTCATGCGTTGGGACAATCTCATTGTAAGAAAAGCAGTAAACATGTCTCCGGACGTCCCAAAACTTTGCTGCTGCTCTCAAAAGGTCCCAATCGGGCGGGAGATCCCTCAAATGCCATAAAGACTTGACCTTGAAGGAAGAATCAAGCAACCCCTTGTGAGATTGAAAGTTGTATCTCACCCAAGACTGAAGATCGGACAGAAAGCGGTCTCTTTTCCCCCTTTGCAATCTAGCGGGCTTCTCCATTGCAAAATGATCAAAGGTGGTGTCTTTAGGTCCAATATGTGCTCTGGGAACAGTTGGGACAAGTCTAAATTGAAAATGAAATGAAATGGCCAAGCCTTGGTTTTATTCTCGAAAATAACCACCCGCACAGAACCGTGAGCCGCACGGCCTCATTTGCTCCAGACCATGCCGCACGGCTTCATTTACCCGATGTAAGTGGCAAATCTGCAGCAACCAAGTTGCTGCCCAAAGGGAGTTTTCACCCCACTTTTCCAACCAAAACCTGTACAAAAACATGTTCAAAGACCATCCAAGCATTTATATATCATTATATATCATTTTGGCTCAGTTTCAGACCCAATTCCAAGCAAAAAACAGCCCCGAGGCTCAAGTAATATGCAAATTAATAAAGCATAAATTTAAAAAAGCAAATAAAACAGTAATACATTATTTTCGCCCCATCGGCGCCCAAATAAAGCAAAAAATAAACAAAATGTGCATAAAACTTGTTCATTGTTTGTTTTTCTTCCTAAGTCAATTCTAGAGACCACCTAGGCATCCGATCCTTCTTCTTCATCGCTGCTCAGCTCATAGACGCTAGCCTCCCTCATCAAATCCTCCGCGTCGCTCACATCTGAAAGGTGGACATTATCGTGCTCGTACTCAGCCAGCTGCTCCAAGATGTCAGCATTGGGTCCTCGCCCCCGAGGCATGGCACTGGAAGAGTACTCCGAAGCCGATGAGGTAGATGTTGTGCCCCCGACATGCCTTCTCTTGCGCCCGGGCTCCTGCACGTCCGCTGCCGCCTTTGAAGCGCAGGCCAGCTTCCTCAGAAGGGACCGACACATGTCCTTCCAGCCCCTATTCTGCCTGACCAACCTGTCGTAAGTGCGAGCTGGAACCTGAAAAAAGAGAGAAGAAAATCTCAGGAAAATCTTGAAATTGCAAAAAGCAAAGAAATCTGAAAAAGGGAAAAGACCCTAAAGTGTACTTACAGTGCTGTCTGGCGGCAAGGTATACTGGGGCTCCCTAGCGTCGGGGACAGGTATCCTCAACCTCCTGGGTACTCCGTGGACCACGTATGAAAGATGGGCAGGAGGGATCGGCGGGTCAGAAGGCTCGGCCTCCCCATATCCCTGAGTGACCGCCAGCTTCACTAGCTTTTGTGGCGTCCTCAGTCGCTGCTCCACAAACACAGCATATGGGGTATCCATATCAAAATACTCCTCGGCGGCCACGCCTGCCTGATATCTAGCAATGTCGTCCTCCGACCAATCTCTAGGCTGCAGCATCCGTGCTGGAGGATCCTGGGGAGTAATGGCGTCCAATGGAGGGACATGGCCATGTGTAGACACCCCATTCTGAATACATCAGATCATACTTATACCACTCTAAGTCTCGCTTTGAGTCAAGAAGTAGAAATCCACCATTTCGTCATGTTTCGTTAAGTTTTGACTAACCACCGTTAGTTTGGAACTAAACTGCATACGAGATAACGAGGAAAGGACAAAACTGTCCACAGGAGCAATATCTCGCCGCAAGATGGCGTGTCTCGCGCGAGATATTCCCCCTCTCGCAGATTGCGCATTTACGCTTTCCTCGTCGATTTCAACCTCTTTCCGGGATAAAACTTTATCCCTCCGGCCAACCAATAGGATTTGGAGTCTAGAACCATTTGATAGGGTTTTACCTCTCCACTTCTTCCTATCCATCCCCTATAAATACTTGGTGACTTCCAAGGTTCGAGATCCCCCGGATCGACCGCGAATTTTCACAACACACACACATTTTGTTGGCTTCTTTCCCTGAAAGGATCCTACAAAATCACCCTAAAAACTCACCTCATAGTTTGTTTGTCAACCTTGTTGATAAACAAACATCAAGATTCAAGTCAAGGACCGAGGCAAAGCTCTGTCCGTGTCAAGAGTCGATTCTAAACATGAATCAAAACTCTGCCCAAATCACCTCACGCAAGGTAACCCCTAAATCCCTTTCTAATTGATTGTTAGAGTGGTATAAGTCCATAGAATCTAGGATCGGCCTAGAGCCTCTCCAAATCATGGAGACGGTCTCGAAGCAATCGATCCTACATTCCGTTTAACCCCGTTAAATGGACCTTTGTTTGTAATATTTAAAATCATTTTATTCTTTTCTTTTGAAAACCTCTCTTTTCTTTAGCAAGACCGATCTCTAGATTGGGTGAAATGGATGCTCCTTGAACTACCCATTTCATAACCTAAGCCCCGAACCCAAATCTCTTTCAAAATGGTTTTCCTATTTTCTCCAATCGAATAATATAGGTGGCGACTCAAAACGAGAAAAGATAAAAATTCTTTTTCCTCACAACGCTACAGTGGCGACTCCGCTGGGGACTTAAAATTAAGAGGCTTAAACTTGTGTCAAAATTAAAAGAGAGGTTTTCAAAAAATTTGTAAATTCGAATTTTCTGCTCTCAGATGAAGCATATCTCGCGGCGAGATATCATATCTCGCGCGAGATATGGCTTCGGCAATCTGGTTGTTTTCTGGTTTCTCCCGTTTGTCTCATAGTCCAAGACGAGAGCCGAACATGCAAGGGGGATCCCAGAATTCATTATCTGCAGAGTTCCCGCATCTTAAGGCCTCCCTTAAGGTGTAGAACTCGAACCTTCGTTTCCTTTAAATAATTAATTATTATTTATAAACTGCGTGCGATTGGGTTTTATTTAATTAAAGTCCGGTCCATTGGGGATTCGGGAGTTGTAAATTGAATTATCTATCTCTCTTTCTCTCTCTTTATGTGGAACTACGACGGCCTGAGTCTTCCTAATTTGGGAGAAACGTAGGCAACCACTTGGTGCGGCCACTATCTGTTTTCCTTTTGATTTTTCAAAAAAAAACTCTCTATTTTACTCTATCACCTAGATTGACTATCACACACGCGCACTCATACTATATCTGTCATTACACTGCATACCCTCTATAAACCCGGGACCCACACTAAGGACGGATGACGGTAACCACCTAGTCGCCGGTCTCTCCGAAGTTGGACAATCCCACTCCGCGTATTCAATCCACTTAGATTGTCATATCGCGGGGAGCCTAGCCTTCCAGCCCTGCATCGCCACATTCTCATGTAGATTGACCTTTTTAGGATCACTCCGTGACCGGTTGGTTTTGACTCGGTGATCTTTTCTTGTTTTTGACCAAAACAAAGCCATGCAAAATTGACAATAAAGAAGGATTCGGAAAAGTCCCTTCGGAAAAAGTCCCTTCGGAATGACCCTTTCGGATGTCCCTTCAAAAAAATATATGCCTATAATCCTTCAAAAAAAATCTTACATGGCTTTGTTTTACAAAAATCGGATTGATTGCTTAGTCGTTAGGTTCTGATAAAGGCCTTAGAAACCCCTCAAAACGGACTTTCCGTTCCGACCAAAATTTAGGCTTAAATAAAAATCGACTTTCCGTGTGATTATCTCGCGCGAGATTACTTGTCTCGCGCGGGATAATGCTTCTGTTTGCTGAATTTGAGCCTAAGCCGTTTGAGCCTGCTTTCGACTCGTTGGGGCTAGATCCTGATATTTGCATCTCTTCTGTCAGTTTTCCGAAGCTACTCAACTTCAAGACTCCCAACACAATGTCTACAGAAAAGTACTTCGTCACTCAGAAAGATCTCGACGAGGAAGATTTGCGAAAGATGACCAAGTCCCTTGTCGCTGAAATGGAGCATGTTGAGGGTTGGAGAGAAGCCTTTGATTTGCCTTTTACCCGCATTGCTAGGGATTTCCGGAAGATGGAGAGTGACTCCGACAGTGGACGATCGTCCGTGCAAGAGGAGCTAAGTGATATCAAAACTCAATTTGCCAAAGCCCTGCAGCAAATTAATGACAATGACTCGTGGCATCACATGGAAGAATCCATCCAAGCTGAAAAGACAAAGATACTGATTGAAGAGCTCGAGGAAGTCAAGAGTGAACTTGAGACCATGACCCAAAAGTGCATCAACCTTGAAGCTCACGTAGAGGATGACATTGATGAGAGGGTCAAGTATTTCCTCAACACTCTCTACCGTGACCTCAAAGAGCAAATGGAGGAAGAATATCAGTCTCGCCACAACGTCTTCGTGCAACACTATGAGAACCACATTCGAGACCTCCACAATCAAATGGCTAAGCGAAGGAAGGGTAGAGTCTTCTCCGACATTGGAAACATCACTCTCGGTCATCTCTTCAGAAGTCTTCACAAGGAAGGAAAGCTAAGCCCGATGGAAGGTTACCAACCTAAGAGGGAAGGACGATCTCCACACCTCTACTGCTACTACCACCAGTGCCATGGCCACCACACCAATAATTGTTTCAACCTGAAGAATGCAGTCCAAGACTTGATTGACAACGACGCCATCAGAGTTTGTCCAAGTGGTGGAATAATTTGGATAAGTTCAAGCAAATGAAGAATCTCTTTTCTTTTCAGTTATTTACTTTTAGTTGCAAGAGAAACAATTAATAGTCTAGTTTAGCTTAGTTGGGTACTACTTGCCTAAAATCCTCATTTGTGGGCAAGAGTATCAAGTTTGCTTTTCAATAATAGTTAGTCAGTATTTCCCTTTTTAATTATGATTAATTCTTTAAACAAGAAAGAAAGCACTGTAAGTGTCATAGAAACTTGCAACGAAAATGACTACTCCAAGGCACTTTGGTTTTCTGGAAGCCTTCCTGTCTGGAGAATGATGCTAGCAAAAGGGTACTTTCCTGGATTGGGGCTCGGAAAGCACTTACAAGGGATAACGGAGCCGCCACCGGTCCCCCCACTTCACACAAAGCATGGTCTAGGATACATCATCTCCATCCACGATGAAGATGACGAAGAAGAGTGGGGCTTCACTCAAATCAAGGGGGAAGGAACCACCTACAAAGGCTGCGATGACCCAAAGGCCAAGAATTCCAACCTCAAGCCATATCGAAAGACACTCAATGGCTACTTTGTTCGAGAAGGGGAAAGTATCCCCTACTTTATCTTTTCAGAACCATGGACTGATGATATAGGAAAGCGCCAACCGGGCTTTGAAATCTTCGCCGATCGCGATGCTTCTCCGCATGAAACAATCCATCCCACTAATCCCTAATGATTTGTGGGTCACGAAGGCAGAAATGACAAGTGAATGGGACTTTGTGTTGGAAGAAGACATGCTTTGCGACAGCCCAAGACTCCGCGCCGGTTAAAAGACAAATGCATCCATGCAATATCCAAGGGGGACGCTCCAACTACTGACTACACAAGACTGATACAGAAATGTGATGAGCCAATTCTAAACTGGCACGTCACCGGAGGACCAATTGTTGATGAAGACTTCATGATCAAAGAGCTTGGTTGCACTCCCCATCCCCGCAGGAAGATAGGCCCCGTAGCTTTTACGTTAGAAGCAGGCTCCACCTCCGATGAACTCACTCAAGAGGAAATCGAGGCGGTGGCTGACATGTATTCCCTTACTTCCTAAATGAAAACTTTGATCTTTCCGAGTACCCTGAGATTGCTAACATCGTGAATGATGAATTAACTAATAATAATCAATATAACGAACACGTTAATAATGAATCATACGATGAGATAGATCAAGAAAACGAACAAATCTTAAAAGAATTAGCTAAGCAAGTAGGTCGTTGTGGAAAGAATGGCCCTGTTGACGACGAGGAAATGCAAACGGTTAATCTTGGGACAACGGAAGACCCCAGAGAAACAAAGATCGGCAGATTCTTCAAGGGGGAAGACAGAGAAACCTTGATGCAGCTCCTCAGAGAATATGTCGACGTATTCGCTTGGTCCTACAGAGATATGCCTGGGTTGAATCAGTCAGTTGTAGAGCACAAGATACCGCTTCTACCCAACGCCAAGCCGCCAAGCGTAAACTACGCGAATCAAGCCGGAATGGTCAATGCAAGTGAAAGAGGAAATCATGAAGCTCTTGAATGTAGGGTTCATCAAAGTGATTGAGTATCCGGAATGGTTAGCAAATACAATGCAAGTAGCCAAGTCGAACGGGAAAATATGAGTCTGTGTTGATTTCAGAGACTTGAACAAGGCATCCCCTAAAGATGACTTCCCGCTACCGAACATAGACATGTTGGTCGATGCCACAGCTGCATACGAAGTCCGCTCATTCGTTGACGGTTTCGCAGGGTATAACCAAATCCTCATGGCAGAGGAGGATCAGCACAAAACAGCATTCACCACACCTTGGGGAACGTTCTGCTACACGGTCTTGCCGTTTGGTCTCAAGAATGCAGGGGCTACATACCAAAAAGCAGTCACGACCCTATTCCACGACATGATCCACAAGGAAATAGAGGTATATGTGGACGACATGATTATTCACTCAAAAGGGACAGATGGTCAGCACTTCAGAGATCTCAGAAAATTCTTCAATCGACTGAGACAGCACAAGATGAGGCTCAATCCCGCCAAATGCTCATTCGGAGTGGTCAAAGGGAAAGTCTTAGTGGTACATGGTCACGTAGCGTGGCATAGAAGCGAATCCCGCCAAGATAAAAGCCATTACACACATGCCTCCACCTGCAACACGTAAAGAAGTAAAGGGATTCATGGGCAAGCTTTCAATATATCGCCGATTCATCAATCAACTGACTACAATGTGCGATCCTATCTTCAAGCTACTTAAGAAAAACGCACCTCAAGAGTGGACCGAAGAATGTCAAGAAGCATTCGAGGAAGTTAAGCACTACTTGACTTCCCCACCTATCTTGGTTCCACCGCACAAGGAGAAGCCCTTGAAGTTGTACCTCACGGTTACAGACAACGTATTAGGGGCTATGCTCGCTCAAGAACATCCTGCCTCGCACACAGAGAATGCCATCTATTTCGTCAGCCGCAGATTCCAAGGCAGCGAAATCAACTACTCTCCACTCGACAAATCCTGTGCTGCTCTTGTTTGGGTATCACAAAGGCTAAAGCACTATATGGAAGCCTTCCCGGTCCGTCTCATTGCAAAAATGGATCCACTGAAATATATCCTAGATAAATTAAATTTGTCTTCGAGACTGGCCAAATGGTACTTCATGCTCGCGGGATATGATATCACTTACGTCACTCAGAAATCCGTCAGGGGGAGTGTATTCGCAGATCAGTTGGCCGAATTTCCTTGCGACGAAGTGAAGGGGGAAGACCCGCGATTCCCTGATGAGGACATCATGAGTATAGAAGAAGAAAATAAGTGGCAATTATTTTTCGATGGCGCAGCCAACAAGAGAGGGTTCGGCATTGGAATGCTATTGGTAGACCCTAACGACATCTACACTCCACTGGCAATACGTCTTGACTTTGACGCCACCAACAACACCACAGAATACGAGGCTTGCATAGCAGGACTTGAGGCAGCCCTAGAACGCAACGTGACTGAACTCGAGGTATTCGGGGATTCCCAATTTATCATCAATCAGACATTGAAGAAGTGGAGGGTCCAAGATCCAACCCTTCAAATATACAGTACCCATCTCCAAGAGTTGGCGCAACAATTCCAAGATGTCTCATTCCACTACCTCCCCAGAGACAAAAATCGGTTTGCGGACGCATTAGCCACACTTGCTTCTTTGGTCGAAATCCCTAAAGGAAAAGCAGTCAAACCCTTCAAGATAACACGACGTGCAACTCCTGCATACTGCGCCATTATAGATCTCCATGACTACAAGGACAAATGGTTATTCGAATGTGCCACTGTTGGGAAATCCGAAGAGAAACCATGGTACCATGACATTTGGCATTTCATCCTAGATGGAACCATCCCACCTGAGATAGACCCGAAGACTCAGATCGCCCTTAAGAGGTTGGCTGCTAATTACGTCATCACCGCTGGCCGTCTATTCAAGAAACATTCCCAAGGAAACCTCCTTTGTGCCACCGAGGAAGAGGCCCAAGAAATAATGGACCATATTCATCAGGGCATATGTGGAACCCACATGAGCGGAAACATGCTCGCCAAAAAGATCATCAGACAAGGGTACTTTTGGCTGACCATGGAAGCCGACTGTACCAAAATGGTCAAGAAGTGCCACAAGTGTCAGATGCACGCCAATCTTCAGCATGCACCGCCTTCCTTGCTGTACCCTATGACTTCTCCTTGGCCGTTCTCTACATGGGGGATAGACGTGATTGGAAAGGTCACACCCATAGGAGCCAACGGACACTGCTTTGTCCTAGTAGCCATCGACTACTTCACTAAGTGGGTTGAGGCCGCCTCCTACAAAGTTCTGAATGCCGAAAGGTTGCGGAATTCATCAAGCACAACATCATCTCGTATGGGGTTCTCGCAAGAGATGATATCCGATAATGGGTCCCACTTCGAGAAGGAAACCGATCGCCTACTAACCGAATACAAAATCACAAGACACAAGTCGTCTCCTTACGTGCCTCAAACGAACGGAGCAGCTTAAAGCCGCGAACAAAACAATCGAGACTATCATCGAGAAAAATGGCGCCACCGGAAAAGACTCGGCCCGACAAACTACCATTCGCACTATGGGGATACCGCACTTCGGTCAGAACGCTACAGAGAGACTCCCTACGCCCTCACATTCGGAATGGAGGCCGTCTTACCGATAGAATTGGAAATACCATCACTACGGGTTCTCCTAGAAAACCAAGTGAACGAGGTCGACCGGCTAGGAAGCGGATACGAAGAGTTGGCCCCCGTTGGACGAAAGAAGGTTGAAAGCAAACCGAACATACTCAAGATTACCAAAGAAGAATGGCAAGAGCTTTCAACAAAAAGGTCAAGACGAGAAACATCAGAGTAGGTGACCTGGTTCTCCGTGAGCACCGTCCTGGACCTTTCAACCCGCTAGGCAAGTGGGGACCAAGATGGATAGGACCCTACATTGTGAAGAAGATATTCTCTGGGGGAGCCCTTCAGCTGGTGGACTTAGACGGAGATCAACTACCGAAGCCGGTCAACATGGACAAGCTCAAGAAGTACTTCGCGTGACTTGGCCTCCTAAAAAGAAATCGCTCGCTAGGTTGAAAATCCCCGAAAGGACGGCCTAGGCAAAAATTAGAGCTAGCACAAGAAAAGAAGCCCGCTAGATTGAAAACCCGAAGGGGCGGTCTAGGTAGAAGAAAGGGTGTGCATAAAAAAAATTAAAAAAAAATAAAAAAAAGGAGGCTTATCTCGCGCGAGATTACCCCTCGGCACGGAGCCGTATTTTGTCCTTTTTTCAAAAAATGAACTACGTTAGACCTGAGCCTCTTATTTAATTGTTGTAAAAGAGGAACTGAAATTACCCGGATCCGAGAAGGCCTCGCGGCCCCGGCATCTGGCATCTTTCGCGTTGGAGGTGTCTCGCCGTTTTGCTTGCGCATTTTTTGTAGAGTCGCCACGCCGTTTTTATTAAGCCCAAAACATTGAAAAAGGGCATCAGTTTAAAGATAAATTTTAAACTGTTTTTGTGTGATGAGATTTTGAGTTCGGAGGTCAGATGACTCCTCGGGAAGAGAATATTAGAATATTAGAGCTCACCCGAGTAGCCTCGTGAAACGAGTCTTTCGGATACCCCTAATATCCTTTAAAAAGTTGTGTGTGTGTGTGTGTGTGCTTTTTAAAAATGCATGCTGTATCGGATGTCTACATTGTATTGAAATGTGTTGAAATAGAATAGGAAGGAAGCCTTACCAATGTTGGTTCGTGTCTGTCTTCCGCAGGGGAATAGTGTTTGAGGTCGGAGTAGCGTCCGGTGCAGATCGGGATTGCTTCGGAGATGCCGTTGTCCGCGGACGCAGTTTCGGCGTGAGTTGAGGTTGTTAGGCTGCGTTCGGCGCAGGTTCGGCGTGCGTGGGGATCGTTGGGATCACTCGGGCGAAGGTTCGGCGTGCGTTGTGGTGGCGTGAGTCACTCGGGCAGAGTTTCGGCGTGGTTTGGGATCGTCGGTTTGACTCGGAAAGAGCGGGACACCGGGAAAGACCGTGCAAGGCCTCGGAGTACCACGAGGGGCCTCGAGTACCTCGAGAGTGCCTCTGGCAGCGCGGGAGCGTCTCGGGAGCGCTCGGAGAGGCTTCGGAGCACCTCGAGGGGGCTCGGAAGGCCTCGGAAGGATCCGAAGGGGCCGGGAATGCCTCGAAAGGTCTTAGAGGGGGAGCCAGAAGGCTTAGGGAGGAAGAGAGAAGTGGGAGGTGTAAAAAAATGAGGAGGGGGAGCCCTCTATTTATAGTCTCAGATTTGGTGCAAAGAGGTCCGTACGGACCTCCTTGGTTATCCAGGATTTTGGTTTTCCTCGATTTGAGGGAATATGCAATGATGGTGAATATTCTGGAAATGATGATGTCCCCTTGCAAAGAGGTCCGTACGGACCATCTTGACATGCAAAGAGGTCCGTACGGACCAAGTCTGCATTTAGGGTAATCATTTCTCCGGGATTTGAGGGAATATTGTGGACTTTAAGGGGATTCAGTAATTATGGAAACAAAGAGGTCCGTACGGACCTATATTGCTTTTCCGGTTTCACGAAAATTCCCGAAAGGTCCTTTGTCCCTTTATCCCAGGAGGGCTCCTCCCTTGGTTTGGTTGGGGGTTTGAGAGGGTTTTGAGTGGGAGAGGTCTCTGAGACTGCGTGGATGAGTCTGCGGTGTTTCCCGGGTGTTTGAAAGGGAGTGATCCAGATTGGGGTACTTACAGAAGCCCCTCGACGACGTCACTTATGAAAGAAGTGGGGTCGCCGATAAGATAAGGGTCCTAATCTGGATCGCGTGCTGGGAGAGGAAGTGACCGTGAGGGTCAAAGTGAGGACGTGGTGGTGTCCTTTTGGGTGACCGTTTAGGTCAATAGGCTGGACCCTGTGATAGGATTCCTACGTATCCCTGGCGGGAATCAAGCCTGGTCGTAGTTCGGGTGTGGGGTGAGTGTTCTGTGAATACGGGCGTGGTGGTGCCCTGAAGTGTCGTGTGACCGCCGAGGTCAGTGGTGAGGACGTGGTGGCGTCCTAGGTGACCGCATAGGTCGGTGATAAGGACGTGGTGGCGTCCTGGGTGACCGTATAGGTCGGTGGTAAGGACGTGGTGGCGTCCTGGGTGACCGTATAGGTCGGTGATAAGGACGTGGTGGCGTCCGGAGTGACCGTATAGGTCGGATGGTAAGGACGTGGTGGCGTCCTGGGTGACCGTATAGGTCAGATGGTAAGGACGTGGTGGCGTCCGGAGTGACCGTATAGGTCGGATGGTAAGGACGTGGTGGCGTCCTGGGTGACCGTATAGGTCAGTGATAAGGACGTGGTGGCGTCCTGGGTGACCGTATAGGTCGGTGATAAGGACGTGGTGGCGTCCTGGGTGACCGTATAGGTCGGTGATAAGGACGTGGTGGCGTCCTGGGTGGCCAAATGATAGGTCGGATGGTAGGGACGTGGTGGCGTCCTGGGTGGCCGTATAGGTCGGTGATAAGGACGTGGTGGCGTCCGGGGTGACCGTATAGGTCGGTGATAAGGACGTGGTGGCGTCCGGGGTGACCGTATAGGTCGGTGATAAGGACGTGGTGGCGTCCGGGGTGACCGTATAGGTCGGTGATAAGGACGTGGTGGCGTCGGGTGGACCGTATATAGGTCGGTGATAAGGACGTGGTGGCGTCCTGGGTGACCGTATAGGTCGGTGATAAGGACGTGGTGGCGTCCTGGGTGACCGTATAGGTCGGTGATAAGGACGTGGTGGCGTCCTGGGTGACCGTATAGGTCAAATGTGAGGACGTGGTGGCGTCCTGGGATGGAAGTTTTACGATTTTCCTAATCGGGTGGTTTAGGGCCTTCCGGGCCGGAGATAGTTGTGAGGACTTGAATCGTCTTCTGATTGCGGTTGGTGCCACGCTGGAGGACTTTGAATCGTCTTCTAGCCGCAGGTGTGGAGGCGTGGCTGCCTTGTGATTCGAGAGGCGTAGATGCCATTTGTGTTTTTGCATGTTGATGTAGAAGGTTGGACTTACGATGACTGCCGGTGCTTGAGCTGCCGTTGAAGTGGGCAAGGATGATGGCCGATGATTGCTTCACCATTTGGCGTTTTGGGAGGCGCTTCGTGCCTTGGGACTTGTACTCGGAGGTGTTGGCTCCTTCGCGTGCTTGTTTTGCCGTTGAGTGGGCAAGGATGATGGTCGGTGCTGGGGATATGCAGTCTTGCATGACTTCCCTTTGACTTGTTGGGAGGAGCTCGGGCTTACTTTGATGGCCGGTGCTTGCGTTGCCGTTGAGGTGGGCGAAGTTCGGGCTTACATCTGACTGCCGGTGCTTGAATTGCTGGGGATGCATGACCCTGTATGGGCCCTCTTCTGTTGGGAAGATGAATTCGGACCTTCAGTGGTTGAGTTGTCGTTGAGCGTTTGGGGGCGTCTTGTGCCTTGATATTCGTGCTGGGAGGTGTTGGCTCCTTCTTGAATTGCCGTTGGAGTGGGCGAGGATCGGTCTTACGTTTGATGGCCGATGGTTGATTTGCCGTTGAAGTGGGCGAAGTTCGGGCTTACATCTGACTGCCGGTGGTTGATTTGCCGTTGAAGTGGGCGAGGTCCGGTCTTACGCTTGACGGCCGGTGCTTGAATTGCTGGGGATGCATGACCCTGTATGGGCCCTCTTCTGTTGGGAAGATGAATTCGGACCTTCAGTGGTTGAGTTGTCGTTGAGCGTTTGGGGGCGTCTTGTGCCTTGATATTCGTGCTGGGAGGTGTTGGCTCCTTCTTGAATTGCCGTTGGAGTGGGCGAGGATCGGTCTTACGTTTGATGGCCGATGGTTGATTTGCCGTTGAAGTGGGCGAAGTTCGGGCTTACATCTGACTGCCGGTGGTTGATTTGCCGTTGAAGTGGGCGAGGACCGGTCTTACGCTGACGGCCGGGGATTGATTCGAAGGGTTAGGGACCATTCTGCACTTGGATTTGCTGAAAAAGGCCTTAGGACAGCCAGGGGCAAAGTTTGTAAGGGCAGAAAAGTCATTTGGGCACCCCTTGCAAAGAGGTCCGTACGGACCAACCTGGTTGCAAAGAGGTCCGTACGGACCATGTTGATTTTTACAGTTCCCAGATTTTGACCAGGCGTTAAAACCGAGGCTCCTTCACTTCTTCTTCTTCAGTTTACGAAACAGCCGAGAGAGAGAAGGAGAAAACCTCCATTTTTGCACCAAAATCTTCCATTTTTCCTTTGATTTGCTCGCAATGGCGGAGGGATCTCGAAGGAGCCGTAGACAACGCAGTCAGGAAGTGGTTGAGCAGCGAATGGAGCTTCAAAGGAATTGGACCTCGTTCGTTCCATCTTCGAAGAACCCGGATGTTTTGTATCCGAATCCGGAGGTGCATAATCGTCGCTCCATGAACGTTGGGGAGGTAAGAAATCTGTTCCGTTTTGATTCCCTGCTCGAATTTTTGAATGCTAGAACTAGGTTTTAGTTTTTCGCATTTTTGAATTTTTTGTTATTATTTTATGCCTTTTTGTGAAATTCTTGATGAATTGTTGAAAATGGACATGTGAAAATTGTGGGTATGTGTATTTTGTGCAGAAATGTGTAGATTAGCTCTTATTTGTGAAAATAAAGTGCCTATCTAGTGAATTGCATGCTTTGGCGTTTTGTACCGTATGCTATTTATGTATGTACATTATGAGAAAATTATCGTGTAGTGATAATTTTTGTGAAAAAAAATGTGACATGTGCCGTGTTTTGTGACGGGTTATATGTGAAAGTGTGTGCCGTGTTGGGACGGATTTTCTTTTGAGAATGTGCTATATAGTGTGTGCCGTGTTTTTGGGTGACGGACTTTGTGGGGAAAATATGTGCGATATGTGCCGTGTTGGGACGGATTTTCTTTTGAAAATGTGTCGTGTAGGGTTTAATCCCCCCCCCTTTTTTTCTTTTGAGAAAGATGTATACAGTGTGTGCCGTGTTTTGTGACGGACTGCATGGGAGAAATTATATGCATGATATATGTGAAAATTATGTGCATTGTGTGCCGTGTTTTGTGACGGGTTACATGGAAAAATTATATGTATTATGTGCGTTGTGTGCCGTGTTTTGTGACGGGTTACATGGAAAAATTATATGTATTATGTGCATTGTGTGCCGTGTTTTGTGACGGGTTATATGTGCCTTGATTTTCTTTTGCATTAAGTCGTGATTGACGTACCTTTGCTGTGTTTACCCGCGGGATGCCGGGGCTTACGGCCGGGAAGGCCAAGAGGATGAAGACTCGGGGATCGCTCGAGGCTGTTGTGGAGTTATGGCGGCGGATGCCCGATATTTCCGTGGGCGGTAGGCCGAGTCCCCTGAGGTTGGTTTATGCTTCGGCCTAGGTGTGTTCGTTGAGAACCCGGGCCGGAGTGTCGACACGAGGAAGAACAAGAGTGTCTTCCCGGGCCTTTACGAGTATTGGTGGGATACCACCCACACCTTCCATCCGAGCCGGGCGAGGTGACGGTGATGCCTACCGATTTTGCTTTGCTATTACGGCTTTCCTTTAAAGGAGGGCCGGTGCGGTGGAGGGATATGATCTCGGATGATGTGTTGACCGAGCCGCGGGCTTTGAGCCTCGTCCTCGCAGGGCTGCAGGGATGCTATATAGCGATGTGGAGATGAGGATCACGGCCGCACGGGGCCTATGTTCGGGGTACCGGCCAGTGACGGCGGAGCACTTAGCGCGCTCCTTTTGTGGTTTGCACTTTCCGAGACTTTGTTCTCGAACCACGCGACTACGGCTCCTTTTGCTCTGTTGGAGAGCTTCGATTGATACGGAGAGGGTTTGTGATATCGCTTGGGGCGAGGCGGGCTTGGCCGAGCTCTACTTCTCTTTGGACCGGGTTTAGCCTGAGTGTGGCCAATTCTTTGGCATGTTTTGACTTTGCTTTGGAGGTATGAGTTTATTGTCGTTTTTGATTTAGCAACTTGTCGTTTCTCCGTTTTTTTTTGCACCGAGCCTTTTCTCGTTTTTGTCGCAAAGTGTGGTTCTATGAGATTTTTCGTGCTTCCCGTAGGATAGAGATCCCTGGGGCTGTAGCTGCGTATCCTGCTATGCTGGGCTGGGCTCGTTCGGCGAGGAAGAGGAGGAGCAGCAGGGGGAAGCTCACCATCGCCTACGGGGATGTGCAGGAGCGCCTGGAGAGAGGTAGCCCGGAGGGGTTTATTTTGTTCCCGTGGGCTCGGTATGAGGCTGATGAGTTTGAGGAGCTCCTGAGTGACGGCGCAAAGCGGAAGATGCTGCGGGGCTTGACTTGTGATGTCATGTATCTGGGAGAGCGGGTCTTCTGGCAGCATGGCCCGGGTGTGCTTCCCGTGGCTCCGAGGGACCCTCCTTTTGGGATGCTTGATTCCCGGGATATGGATGTGTTGGACTTTGAGAGGTACCTTGGCGGTGTGGGTGCCGAGGAGTTTATTTTGTATGGAGAGGAGTACGGGGCCTTCGTGAGGAGGAAGTTGAGGACGCCGCAGTATTGGCGAGGGAGAGAGAGGCCGGCCCGCAGTTCCCCTGCAGGTTCCGATGTCGGGGCCGGATTTCACGTATGTCCGTGGGGACGGATCGAGGAGGAGGGTGTTCGTACTCCGTTCCGAGCAGCTCCCGCCGCATACCGAGTGGATCCCGATAGATCGGTGAGTGTGCTGACTCTTTTCCATCTTGGCATCTGTATTTTTTTCTTTTTGTTGTTGAGTATAACTGTATTGCTGAGCGTTTCCTTGGCTGCTTGCTTGTGCAGGTCCCGGGGAGAGCCTATGATATGCTGACTCGCCGTTATGTGGCGATGAGGTCCTTCGCGAAGAAGATGGCGTCGAAGATGTCTTGCCGGTCTTCGCGACGTATGCCGGCGTACCAGCCGATGCCTTCGAGGCATTCTCAGACGTTCCTCCACCGAGAGCCGAGCCGTGAGCCACGCAGGAGGGACCTTCGAGAGGGCGGCATAGCATGGATGCCGGACGTCTTGAGCCGCGGGGCCTTCGAGGCGCAGCCCTTTTATCGCTTCATGCCTCCGCATGCCGCTCGGGGTGAGGATTCTCGAGCCTTCTTTCTTTGATCCTTTCGCCGGATTTGATCCTTCGGATTACTTTGAGTGGCAGCCTCCGGCGGGGCTCGGTACTCGACGACGAGGGCGTGACGGGCGAGTTCACCGGGATGCCCGACTTCTCTTCTTTGGAGGACCTTGGCGAGGATGATGATGACGAGGAGTCCGATTAGTATTCATTTGCTTTCCCTCTTTCCATATCCCTCTCTCCTCTTTTTTTTTTTTTTTTTTTTAGCAAATGTACATTTATGGGTACTGTAATAAAACACTTGTATTTGCATGGCAAACAAAGATTTTATTTTAAGATGTAATGTCATTTATTTTTGTGATTCCCGGGATTTGTCCTAGAAATTGTTGCTATTATTATTTTTTTTATTTTTGATTTTTTTTGTGCATGCCACGTGAGCTGAGAGTGCGTTTGTGGGTAGTGTATGTTTGCCGGAAATGGCTTTGGCCAGTGTTTGGGCAGTTTGGAGCAAGGTCCTGCTGAGGACAGTGGTTGTTGTACTGTTTGCTGGGGAAATGGGTTCTGTTGCAAAGAGGTCCGTACGGACAGACCTGCATTGCAAAGAGGTCCGTACGGACCACCTTTGCTTTTTGGGAGGACATAAATGCTTTCCAATGTCTGGACTTTTCCCCATTCCCCATTTGCAGCCATTTTCGAGCTTTCTTCCCCATTTTCTCTAGGAACCTCCATTTTTGCCATGGATTCTTCGTACGTCCCTAGAATTTTGCCGAGGCTTTCGAAGGAGAAGCAAGCACACTTCCTTGGCAAATTGAAAACGTGGATGCGGCGCCGTATGAGGAATCTGAGACGGGCTTTCGAGGTAAGGTTTCGTCTTTGCCCGATTTGGTCTTTTAAGGAGTTGGTTCCTGATTGGGATTTGTTGCGGGCTGCCGCGAAGTTCTGGGATGTTAGGAGGCATGTGTACTGTTTCTCCTATAATGAAATGGTGCCCACTTTTGAGGATTTTCGGGCTTTGATGGGGAGGCCGGAGGTGGAGGCCATCTCGCTTCCTTTGATTGGTGGTCCTGCGTGAAGCTTGCAGGCTTTCTTCGTACTTCGTTGGAAGAAGTGCAGGGCATGATCCTTGATTCGGGTCATATCGACATTTCTGAGCTGCTGAGCGGTTCATGGTTGATGATGAGAGTGATGTCTCTTGGGACGCATTTGCCTTGTGCGTGATGGCGACGCTTTTCCCGGTCGGCTCCTTGGCATTTGTGATGGTGCTTTGCTAGATGTGGTAGGGCACCGCAGAGCCGGGAGAGGATATTGTCCCGTTGGTGCGGGGAGACTCTTCATGGTATCGACCGTCCGGCGACCGGGGATCGTTTCATGAGAGGGGAAGCCCCGCGTTGCTCACCTTGTGGCTGCGAGAGAGACTTCGAGCCATGCCCGAGGCTCCGACGTCGTTTAGTCCGTGGTCATTTGCTCGCCGACCTCTTGTGTTGGATATGGATCACCCGCCCGGGAGAGATGGATGGCACAGACTTGGTACGCATCGATCCGTTGGTGGGTTCCCCACCGGAGGATTGAGACCTAGGAGGGTCTTGCGGGAAGGGTCCTACGTTGTTAGAGTTCCAGGTTTGTCGTGGTCCTCCTTCTATATTCCGTCGCTTGTTTCCGGCAATTTGGGATGAAGCAGAGCCTTTGTTGGGCCGGGATGACCTTGCTACCGCGGAGGTAGTTCCTCTTTGTATGGCGGCCTTCGAATGTGCCTTCTTGTATTTTCTCGAGGGTATGGAAGTATTCCGCTTTCCCTCCCGTGGTACTCCTTAGACGTCGGGAGAGTGTCATATTAACGACTCGCATCCGGCCCGGTATGAGCAAAGCCGTGTTGGGCGATCCCAAGTGGTCTGGAGCAAAGCGTGCGTAGCGATTCTGGACCCGGTTGCCGTGCATATTGCCTTAGGAGTGCCGAAGCTCTGGTCTCGACCCTTTCGATGTGACGGGAGACATTTTGTTTGACTACGAGACTAGAGTTGACCGACCGACGGGGAGAGGTCCTCTTTCGCACTCGCAGGGGAGGAGATCCGAGCCGAAGCACGGGCGAATGAAGCCCCGAGAGCTACCGGATTGTTTGACTCTACGGAGGACCCCGATCTCTGACCGAGAGACGCAGAGTTGGTTCACGTGGAGCGAAAGAAGACTCGCCGGGGACGAGGGAAGAAAGGAAAGAATGGCGAGGGGACAAGCGCGAGATGGCGCGGAATGACCTCCTAGGTATCCATTCGTTGCATTTGCAAACACATTATTTGTTAAATGTATTAAGCTATCTTTTAGCATGTTGTGAACTTGAGAGTAGACCGTGCTTGAACTCATCAAGAAATGTTGTAACCGTTAGTGATTTGTGATTTACTTTTAAAGCTTTGTCGAGACGCAAGATCTCTTGTTTGCCTTTGTTTCTTTTGTGCACCTTGTCGGCGTCCATCTTTGAACTTTTCCGTTGCATTTGCAGACTGAAGCAGTGTGGGCCATGACGGCAATCCCCTTTGCTTAGGCTTTGTGCTTGGCTGAGAGGTTGAATGATCCCCTGACAAGTCGCTTTGACGGTCTTTTTCGTAGCTTCCTTGCCTCTTGTTGGCGTCGGGCTCTTGACCTCACTTTCGCAGCCTTCGCTGAGCTTTTTTTTGTTTTTTTTGTGTGAGCCCTTGCTCGAGCTCTTTTTTTTTGTGAGCCCTTGCTCAAGCTCTTTCTTTTTTATTATTTTTTTTTTGTGAGCCCTTGCTCGAGCTCTCTTTTTTTCGAAGCGTGTGAGGGCGAAGACAAGCCCCTGGCTTGGAAGCAGACATGAGTTAGCCGTTTGATGCTGAGTGACCCTCGGATGTCCTTTGATGTTGCTGCCGTCGTTTGACTTGGTCAAGGTGACGTTGGGCGTGTTCTTGAAAAGTGCGTAGCTTGATGGAGGTCTTGATTGACATTCAAACTTTTGACTTTTTTGTGTATTTTTAGACCGAACCAATTAAGGCTGCCTACGTTCCCCTGACTAGAGGGCTCAGTCTGCGTAGTTCGACACTACATGGAGTGCCAAGAGATGCACAGCTTGTTCTTCTTTAGGCGAAGTATCTGCGAAGTTTGCTTCCGTTTACTGGATTCATGAAGGGATTGCCGTCTAGATCTGTCAGCTTCATGGCGCCTCCGGAGAAGATCTTTTGAACCACGAAAGGGCCGATCCATGTGGGTTCCCATTTTCCCAGTGGGTTGGTTCGAGTGGGAGGCTTTTCTTTGAGTACAAGGTCGCCTTCCCTGATGTCTCGGGATTTGACTTTCTTGTCGAAAGCTCTAGCCATCCTGCTTTGATAGGCTCGGACGTGTTCCATGGCCTTTAGTCGTCGCTCGTCTAGCAGAGCCAATTCGTCATGTCGGCTTCGGAGCCATTCGACTTCGTTGATGTCATTTTCCAAAGAACACTCGGAGTGAGGGAATTTCTAGCTCGATGGGAAGGACTGCTTCCATCCCGTATGTCGTGGCGAATGGGGTTTCTCCCGTGGCGTTCGGCGATGTGCGGTAGCCCCAAAGTGCAAGGTGCAGCTTCTCGGGCCAATCTCGTCCTCGGGTAGTCATTTTTCGGATGATCCGTTCGAGGGTTTTGTTTGCTGCTTCCACGGCGCCGTTCGTTTGTGGCCGGTAGGGAGAAGATTTGTGGCGTGTGATCTTGAATTCAGCCGTGATGCATCGAATTCTCCTTCGAAGTGTGAGCCATTGTCTGATATGACCTCATTTGGGATGCCGTATCGACATATGATGTTTTCCTTGAGGAAATGCGCGACCTTCTTGGAGGTGAGTACCTTGTAGGACTTGGCTTCGACCCATTTGGTGAAGTAGTCGATGGCTACTAAGATGAACTCGTGACCGTTGCTTTTTGGCGGAGCAATTTTCCCGATGACGTCAATTCCCAAGTGGCAAATGGCCAGGGTGTAGTCATGCAGTAGAGAGCGTGGGGCGGCAGATGATTGAGGTTGGAGAACCGTTGACACTTGTCGCAGCCTTCGGACAAAGTGGATGCAATCCGCCTCCATGGAGATCCAAGAGTAGCCCATCCCGAGAATGATTTGCATCGTGGCTGCGGCATTCATGTGGGGACCGCAAGCCCCATTGTGGACTTCGTTCATGAACTTGTTTGCTTCTTCCCGCCGATGCAGCGTAGGAGTGGCCCATGGTAGCGTTTCTTGTATAGCATGTCCCCGAGGATGACGAAGTGAGAGGCGAGGCGTTTTAGGGCCATGATGCTCTTGGTTTTGACCCCTCCTGTGTGTGGGTCTTCCTTGTTCATGAAGGTAGTTTCCCCGTTCTTGAGGTATTGGAAGATCCGGTTTTGTGCCGGAAATGGCGTCGGACTTGCGTCTCTTTCGCTCTTCAAACAATCTTGCAAATCGTTGTGATTAAAACCTTCTCGGCGACTTGGGCCCGGTTTTCTCTCGTTTGGCAACATGCTTAAATGTTTGCTTGATGCATTTATTTAATTAATGTGTTTGCCTTTTGTATAGATGAATTGTTATTAACTGTTTTGATTAGTTAACATCATCATTTGTTAAAGATGCAATGAAATGATTTTTTAGAAAGGTCGGACCTTTTATTGAAAGCGTGAAGACCGTACATTGTTGATCAAAGACTCACAATCGTTGGGCGTAAAGCCGTCAAAAGACTCAAAAGATGTGAATACACGTACAACAAGACTCGAAGCTAGACTATAGGCGACGAGGGATTGGACCAGCTTCATTACTCTCGGATGGCCGTAGCTCTAGAAGGAGTGGTGCTTGGGTTCAGTGGCCAATCTTCCCTTGGCATGAGTCCCGGAAAATAGCTTGCATGCGGTTAGATTTCAAACCAGATCGCGGAGGTTTTGGTTGCTCCCCTAACGATGTCCCTCCATTAGTGTTGCCACCGGTCCTTGGGGGTTTTTGATGATAGAAGTCGCCGAGGCTACTTATGGGAGGGCGAAGCATTTGCCGATTCGGAGTTGGATTCTTGCCGATGTTGATCACTTTCATAGAATCCGCCTCTCTATCCGGGATCTTTGCTTGGACGACATTCACAATGTCCGATTCGAGGCATGCTATATCTCCTTCCCCGATTAAGCCTTGGAGGAGGTTGCGCCACTGTTCATCCAGTCGGACACCGGAATGTTGAATTGAACTAAGCCGTGATGGATGTCCCCATAAGATCCGAGAGTGTCGGCTAGAGGGTTGTCTTGTACCGGGGATCGGTGATGAGCCGGTTGCAAGAGGGTTTTCGGCAAAGTAAGGGTCTACTCCTCGATCAATCTCCATTAGGGCATCCATCTCTTGATCCTCTCTTAAGCATTCTTCACAAATCGCATATATCGAGTTGTCATCCCGACCCATGAGTTCTTCGATCTCCGGCTCGTCGCGGCTTAGAGCGTGGATGTAAGGATCCACTTCGTAGCGGGACGGGGTAGGAGAATCATCTGGGGAAGAGTATTCGGTCATGTCGGGACCCTCTTCGGGTCATAGCTTGTGGCCAAGCACTTGCCATTACTGCACCGCTTCCACGGATCACTTCGATCGCTCCATTGGCATTGATGAATTTCACGCATTGGTGAAGAGTAGATGATACCGCTTTCATCCGATGTATCCAAGGTCGTCCCAACAAAGCGAGAGAAGGTTGGTTTGATTTCCACGACTTGGAACTCTACCGACTCCGGTTGTACGTCGAATTGGATCCTCGGTTGATGACTCCTACGATTGGTCGTGCGGTGGAATCGTAGGCTCGGATTACCCGAGGTGAAGGCCTTATCGAGAGCGGTCGATGCGGAGTCGTTTCGGTGTGCTCAAAGCGATGATGTTGGATCGCGGAGCCGTTATCAATCAAGACGTTCGGGAGGAAGAACATCTCTATTTTTATGAGGATGAGGAGGGATTCGTTGTGCCGATTCTCACATATCGGCAAGTCATCGTCTGTGAAGGCTAAACCGCTTCCCGTGCTACCGTTTGACTCAGTCTCTTCTGGGGAACGTTTGATCCATCCATTTGTATGCCTTGGTTGGGGAAAAGATCGTAGGGAGACAGTTGCCCTTGGGCGTTCTTGTCTGAATTCCCGGTCACGAGACCTTTTGACTTTGGTTTCACGCTCCCAGTCATAGCGGGACAGCATGCTGACGGTTTCGGAAATTGCAGGGGGCCTGCTCTCGCTTGGAGTTTCGTCAAAGGCTATTGAGTTTACCACTGTCGTTCGGGAATGGATTTCCGATGGTATTGGGACCACGAGGGCGTTCCAATTTTCCTCCTCAATGAGCCCCTGGACCACCCGCTGAGCACGAAGCAATTGTCGGTGGTGTGGCCAGGGTAGTTGTGGAAGGCGCAGTGCTTGCTCATATCCATGTTGGGTTTGGGAGTCTTCGGTTGGAAATTCTCGAGTGGTTTGAGAAGATTTCGTTTCACCAAAGCTTCAAATACTTAACCCAAGGGCATTTCAAGGTTGTCTAAATGCTTTGGAACCTGTGGGAAGCGAGGGGATTGTTATTCTTTGGGGCTGCTTGATCGCGGTTTACTTGAGCTCCGTTACGAATGTAGTGTCTTGTTCATTTGCTTCTTTTCCTTTGGTTGGGGCGGGAGTTGAAGTTGCCAGTTTGTTCGATAG
Organism: Adenophora triphylla var. japonica; assembly: GCA_022495995.1. NCBI lineage: Eukaryota > Viridiplantae > Streptophyta > Magnoliopsida > Asterales > Campanulaceae > Adenophora > Adenophora triphylla. The sequence goes on from JAFEMH010005083.1 coordinate 123,691, forward strand.
CGGTAAGATGAGGCGGGGGTTCTTTGTTGCCTTTTGAAGACTCGAGTCTTTTCAAACTTAGTCCCGGCATTGACCATGGCACGGAGATCCGGATAGAAATGGTGGCTGATCAAGGTCCTCAAAGATGGCTTGAGGCAGGAATGGAAGATGTCCATCTGCTCTTCTTTGGAAAGTGGATCCATTATCTCGCTTAGCTTCCAGTTCCATCTTTTGTAGAACTCACCCACTGGTTCGTCATTCTTTTGTTCGGTGGCTTGCAGGTCATGGCGGTTTGTCTCCCATTCAAGGTTGGCGCGGTACTTCTCTAGGAAGATTTCACTGATCTGATCCCACGTGGAGCGGTTTTCTGCCTTCACATTGAGGAACCACCTTAGTGCTGTGGATTTGAGGGAATGCTGAAAGTGATCTGCCATCTGTTGAGGGGTTGCCCCTTTGGCTCTCATACCCAGGTGTAAGTGCTCCAATTTGAGTTGTTAGTATTTTCGTTAGAAAATTAACGGAAGTTTTAACATTCCTAACATTTCTAACATTTCTAACATTTCTAACCAACCAAGGGTAGATTAGGTTTTGCCATTTAAAGTTAAACCAAGGAAAGAATCTCAAAAAAGCAAAAGAAATTGGAAAAATCCGAATTGGGCAAGTTGAAAAACATAAACTGCTGGAATTTTGAATTTTATTCTTCCTGTCCAAAGCCTCGGAGCAAAGATTTAATGAACGGTGCACGTTCTGAGAACCCTCCGCGCGGAAATGTTTGTCAATTTCAGTGGCCTATAAATTGAACCCTCCTCTCTCAGTCTACACAACACATTTTACACACAGAAGCTGCATTTTGGCGAAAAATAGAGAGAAAACAGTGGGAATCCTTAGATTGCCACAATTTTCTCTTGAACCTTTCCCAATTTCACTTCAACCATTCTCATATCACTCTTAAACACACCAAGCTCAAGCTTAAAACACTACTCAAGAGGAAGATTAGGGAGAAAACATAGAGGACTTAAGTGTTATCTACTTGTTTTCTCTTTAATCAACTCTATCATCAAACCCTAAACACATTCAAGCCTTGAATCCACCCAAACACAAATCCAAAACACCAAATCTTGATACTCCTCAAGTCAAACACCAAATCTTGATACTCCTCAAGTCAAATTCCAAGCCTAGGAAGATAGGGTGTCACCATTGGTAAAGCCCTCCTTCTCAAAACCCTAAAATTCTCTTTTAACTTCTTGTTCATCTTGTTCTTCTTACTTGGATCTACTTGATGTCTAGTTTAACTTAAGTTTTGACCCAAGATGATCATCTTGAAGTTCATCTTCATGAATGACCATCTCAAATGGTCTACATTTTAAATCTCTAAATTGATTTTTCTCTTTAAATTCATCTTTACAAAATTCCCCTCCCCAAGCAAATAAAGTGCTTAGTCCTAATGTACCCCAATGATGGTTTGGTATAGTTGATTCACCACTAAAATTTCAAGTGATCACTAACCAAAACCTAGGGAAATGGGGACAAGCATGGATGCAAAACCCCCTTTAAAATCATATTTTCTTTCTTGAGAAGTTGCTGTCCAGTAGCAATTTTCTCAGAGCTCAGTCCATGGTCTAATTTTTTGGACATTGATAAACTTGAAATTTGGTGTTGACTACAAAATACTTTTTGTATCCAACTTACAGATATTTCCATACATATTTTTACTTTATTTTTTCCGTAAGTAAAACTCCCTTTTTCAAATTTTCTTTTAGAGGCTAGTTCATCAGTTTCTGGAAATCCAGATTTCATATCTGAGATTTCCAGAAGGTTTTGACCCCTCAAATCTTATCCAAAATGGAAAATTCTTTCGTAGAAACCCTATTTAAGGTGTTTTAAGAAATTTTTATTCCCGGACTTTTCCCAGATTCTGGAGTTTTCAAGCCCTAAACTCCATTTCAAAGTCAAGGGTCAACTGCCTTTTTCATTCTGGCAGAAATGGTTTTCAACTTCCAAAAATCTTTTGAGTTCCAAATCTCAACCCAAAAATCATCCAAAAAATTATGGGATCAGTTTAAAGCCTTAAAAAGAGTTCCCAATTTTTACTTTCCTCAGTTTCAACTTATTTTGGCCAAAACACACTCACACACGCACACACACACAACAAATGATTTTAAAATGTTTGGAAGACTCGTTTTACGAGGCATTCCGGGTGCACACTAACGTCCTTCCCGGCGTGTAACGTGACCTCCGAACCCAAATCTCTAATCTCGGGCATTTTTCAAAGTTTTGGCCCTTAAAACAAAAATGGCGTGGCGACTCCGTTTGATTTCAAAAAATCGGGTACATCACAGTGGCGACTCCGCTGGGGATTAACAAGTTTTATCTTTTCAAAAAAAAAAAGAAGGAAAAACTTTTGAGGGTCAAGCTTCCGTCCCGACATTTGAAATCCTTTGTGTTTGTGTGTGTTGATTTTTGCACATTTTTCGTGTTTGTTTTGGCCGCCTCGGAAAAAGTCAAAATTTTGACTGTCGGAAATCATGTCCCTAACTGTTGGAATTTTTGTGATTATATGCTTATGTGTTCATAAAATTTTCAAAAAAAAAAAATTCAAAAAAAATTTTTCAAAAAAAAAAATTTCAAAAAAAAAAAATAAAATAAAAAAAATCATGCATCATACCTTTTAAGACACATAAAAATCTCTATTTAACTCAGAAAAGGAAGATAGACTGCTTGCACACTACGCGCACGTGGCCTTACACTGCACACTACGTCCCTAACCCGGGGAAATCCTTGTCGCGGCCCGTTTGGTCTTATTACGCCTCTCGGTGCGAGCACAGGACTACCCAAACATCCCATGGAGCCTCCTGTCGACCATGCACTTGTCCGTGACACACTTTGTCCGAGACCCGGTTGGTTTTTAGTTTGGTCTGTGTCATGCCCTGTCTGTGTATAGACCTTTCATTTCAAGCCTTTGTCGGCATACCGACTCAATATCTTTCGGGGACCCTAATCGCCGAAGTTCCGCGGTTTTCCGCCAGACTTTGACCAAGATATTCGCGCCTTGACTTCGGCTCTGACTGGCACAAATTATACACTGACTCCCAGCATTGACACTGAGTCATCAAGGATTAATGATTATTCCATGCCTAATTACGGCCTAACTGACGACGAGTCAAGATCAATCGTGGACATTTATCAGTCCAAATCATGCCGACTTTTCGTCGAGCCCTCGAACATGATCTTGACTTTGATGTCAGCTTTGTCCGTAATTTACATCGAATGCTCGTTAAGACTCGATTACCTGCCAGACTTTTAGGATCGTTTTTCTTTCGGTCGGTGGGACCCGCTTGCCCTATAGGACCCTCGCCGGGCGGTCCCACCCCGGGAGGTCGAAATACAGGTGGAATACGAGGGGCTTATAGACGTAGTGACGGGGCCCACTGATCCAGGATCCAGAGTAGTTTGCGAAAAAGAAGAGCAATCTTTTCCAACCGATTAGGTTAATAAAACATGTTTTAAGTAAACAAGAAGAGCAATCATTCCCAGACATCTGAACCCTCGTGCCTTTTCCCCCGCAGCTCCTCACAAAGCTTGGTTTCGGGCACCGGGTCACCGTTTGATCAGTTGGGAAGAGTCAAGCGCATCGTCAGCTTCACCGTTTGTTCCGACTCGGGTTTCGTGGAATGTTCCGCATCAGCCCGGTAACGATGGGGACAACGTCACTCCGCCTCTGGGACTCCTCAAACAGAACCGCAATGGAATCGGTTAGCCGAACAGATGAGAGTGCGACAGAAGCATGTACCAATGTGCCTTTATGGAGGCTATCAAAAGCCATGGATTGGCCGCCGGTCTCAACCCGAGATGGCACCTTCACTGTGGAAGAAGAGGAAGACCTCAATCCCGCTCTTGGTCAACCCGACTACTTCAGATGCCACCACCGGCCTCCCGGTACTACCACCGAGCCCATGCTCCTCAATCTCGGGTGTTCGGCTCCCCAACTGCGCACCACCGGATCCACGCAGCTGAAGGGGACAAGCCGGTTCGCAATGCCTCGGTGGGGACAAAGTCATTACGAAATGCCTTCCCATGGGTTGGGGATACCCCGGAATGCCACAAGAAATTGGGATCCCGCCTCGGTTTGGGACTAATCAATCCGGACTTTCGCGAGAACGGTTTGGAATTCCACCACGGTTTGGTTCGGGGCAACGGTCAGAGCCCTCCTCGGAATGATGCTAGCTCACCGCTCCTCACACATCTTCCGCAAACCCATTTCTCACTCGGGGTTCAATGGGTTACCAAGCCCCCATCCCAATTTCATCGAGAATCACCGGGACCATAGTATCCTCTCGGTTATGCATCCTCGCCACCACCGGCCATGCAATTCAACAACCGAGGGACAGCGGCCCGCACTTAAGCCTACTTATGGGCCTCACTCCGGAAATCCAAGCCATCGGCTACCTCAGAATCTGCCTCCATCTTCTCCGGCGATTGGAAGCCAACGGCAAGTCGTCGGGTTCTATCCCTTTGCCCAAGCTCCTACCTACACTCCCCGGGGTAATTTGGGCCAAGGACGGGTTTTCACCTATGCTCCGGATATGGTATCCCTTCCACCAATGCACCACCAACGGCTAGTCCTCTTCTGGCTCAAATATCGGCTCAGCATTCCCGCTCCACCTTTGGATCCCCAATTGGCTTGGTTTATGGAGCAACACAAGGAAATGAAAGCGCGGTCGCTGAATTGACCGTCAAAAGGAACACCGCTCTTCGGCCTACGAGATCCCGACTCAATTGTACCCTGCCTCACAACTTCGTGATGCCCAATCTCGAACTTGTTTGATGGAAGTGCGTGCCCTAAAACTCACTTGGACACCTACACTTTGGCAATGAAAGCTAAGGGATGCACAAACCGGCGGTTGGCGACTACTTCGATCTCTCTTTGAAGTCGGGGGCTTTGAAATGGTTTTTCCGATTGCGGCACGAAGCTAGGGCTACTTGGGAACGGATCACCAGCACTTTCACGATAAGTATAAAGCCAACTTGGAATGGGAAACAAACGAGTTGACACAGGACAACGATGCGGCGCCATGATGAGAATATTGGGGATTTCTATAAAAGGTGGAACACGGCTTAGTGAAATGGCCATTCCTCCTCTCGACGAGGAGCAGCTTAGACATCTTCCAGTCATGCTTGAAGCCGTATTTGAGAACTTCCCTCGGTCACTTCCCCTACGACTTGCGTGCAATGGTTAATTAGGGGCTAAGTTCGAAAAGGCTTACAATCGGCAGCTCGACCGCTGCACCTTGCTACGAATATCGGGTTTCTTCCACCTCCAACACAGCTCCTGCCCAACCAAAAGATAAAGAAGTGATTAGCTATGCGGGACAGGACTGTAACAATGCCACTTCCTTTGTTTCCAAGAAACCTGATCACTACAAGAAAAACAGGTTTTTGCGACGGAAAAATCAGTCGCTAAAAGCTAAAAATCCGTCGCTAAAGGCATTTAGCGACGGATTAGCGACGAAAAAATCTGTCGCTAAAACCCTTGTCGCTAAATATTAACGACAGATTTTTAGGCTGTCGTTAAAGTAACGACGGATTATTCCGTCGGCAAGTAAAAAAATTCCGTCGCTAATTTTGAGAAACCAGCGACATTTTTTTCTTTCACACGACAAATTTAGCGACGGATTTAGCGATCAATATTTCCGTCGCTATTTTTAATAACCATTTTTAATACTTTTGAGTTTTTTATTAAATAAAAAATTGATGACTTTAGCGACGGACAATTCCGTCGCTAAATTTACATTTTAAATTAAAAATATATATATACATATTTAAAAATAAATAATAATAATATATTTTTTAAATATATATATATATATATATATATATATATATATATATATATATATATATAAAAACTATAAACTGTTGTTGTAGTTGTGAAATTTGTGTTATCCAAGTGGTAGAAGGCTAGCTTTATAATTTATAATTGGTGATGATAGGGTGATAAAAAGGATTTTTAACAGGTTTTATATCATTTTTGTCCTGTAAACATAATCCTAAATAGGTGTTTATCTTTGGGGTCGTCACAGTTTGTAAACTTGGAGGGAGCATGGTGCAATTTGCCCTACTTTTATCCTTGAAAATAAAAATAAAAATAACTTATTTGAACCTGAATGCATTCATCACAATCTTGCATATACTTGACAATTTAAAAGAGGAAGAAAACAAGTTAAAACATTATAACACCCTCCCTCTATCTATATAACAGTATTCCTTTGCAGATTGGCAGTTGACTCGACCAATGAATTCATAAGGCTTTCACCAACTTCAGCCTTGCAGAGAGGGCACGAAGCGTTGATCTTTAGCCATTTGTCTACACAATCCTTGTGGAGAAAATGGGTGCAAGGCAACTCCCTAAGCTCGTCGTTGTTAGCATACTTGGCCAAACAAATGCAGCAAACCTGCAAAATAAATACAAAAGTCAACTCCCCACCTTTCAAAAGATATGCCCCTGCACGTAAACATTTCTGAGTCTTGTCCAGTAACTGGTTGACTAAGGTCTGAAAAGATGGGTGCCTCCTCTGTTAGACTACTCTGAATTTCTTCACGTTGGGGCTTTGCTAAGCGGTTCTCCCAGGTTCTCCTGTACGCCTCTTCAAGTTGGGGCTTATATAGTCGTCTTTGGGTCCACATTGGGTTCTTCACTACAAGATAGATTCGATCTTCATCGATTATTTTCGGGATTGCTTTGTATTACCAATCGGATTGGGGCTCGCTAATTGTGTCGAAATCACAACGAGGTTATAAGATTGGGGCTTCGCCAAGTCACTTCTTCGAAATCTGGACTTTGCCAAGCCGGTCCTCTGGACTCGAATTTTATCAAGTCACAAGAAAGGTCTAGTCACATCAACGGCTATATTTTCGGCTTGAACTTGGTACATAGCGGCTTCTGTGGCGTCGAGTCTAAGATCTGGGTTTCACCCGGCATTAGCAATTCCATCAAGTCATTCTCCGAACAAGGTTTCGGCCAAGTCACGGCTCACCCAAATGAAAGAAGTTTCACTCATATCAACGTGCCCTGTGAGCCTCGTCAAAGACGCCTTCAAATGACCAAAATTGAGAGGGAAAATTCCAAACAAGACCCGGATCCGAATCCAATCTCATCAAGATTGAGGTCCATGTGATACTCGTTAACAAAACCTCATCAACAACCACTTTGTTTAAATCGTAATCGAGGGCTCTCACCTCCCCACTTGCTCAAAATCTGCTCCAAAGCGGTCTCCAGGACACATACATCCCAATGCATCCCCTCTCATCACCATGCATCCCCACAAAAATATCCCAAGGGCTCATGTAGCATGCACAAAACTTGAATCAATAGGAAAAATCCTAAGTGATTGAAGATCATAAATCATAATTTCCCTGCCAAAAGCTTAGGCTAAGTGCATCTTCGAAAGCAAGTAAATGCATCATCTCGCGAACACATGCAGTGATATTGTCATAATCATTCTGATTCTATGCATGCATCTGTCATCATGAATGTCATATATACATCTTCCTCTCTACTAACCAATGCAGGGATTCGAACGTGAAAGACCATTTTCCTTCGCTATTGAGACTTACCCTCAACAAGGAAGATATTTACCAAAGTCCAAAATCAATGGTTTCAACAAAATCGCAAGAAATCAAATGCCCCTTTTCGACAAGAGATGATTCCGGGCAAATCATGTGCAGATCACCTCCAGTGTCTACAAATCGGTCAGGGATGCCAAGTTCTCAAATACAGTACGGTCAGAGACGCCAAGTTCTCAAATGCAAATCGGTCAGAGACGCCAAGTTCTCAAATACAGTACGGTCAGGGACGCCAAGTTCTCAAATACAGTACGGTCAGAGACGCCAAGTTCTCAAATGCAAATCGGTCAGAGACGCCAAGTTCTCAAATACAATACGGTCAGAGACGCCAAGCTCTCAAATACAATACGGTCAGAGACGCCAAGTTCTCAAATGCAAATCGGTCAGAGACGCCAAGTTCTCAAATATAATACGGTCAGAGATGCCAAGTTCTCACAAACAATTCGGTCAGAGACACCAAGTTCTCAAAAGCAAGAAGTCCCAATGTGAAGACAAGCTCAACAACTTCTACAAGGTTGACGATCACCAGCAAGATGCAGACTCAACCAAACTCCTCCTTCAGTCAAAATGCCTCCAAAGACAAAGAAATCGTCGCGAAACCGTCCAACGAACGGCACCCCAATAACTCTTCATCAACATCAGTAGTAGCCTCGGTCCTTCGGCGGCTACGAGTGTAAGCACAGCACAGGTATGAAAGCATATCTTAGTCAACTACTTTTCTAAAAGAACATTATCATCAAATCTTAGGGTGACTTCCCAAAAATAGTCAAATCTTAGGGTGACTTCCCAAAATAGTCAAACCTCGGGTGACTCCCAAATACCGTCAAACCATCAAAGACCATCCCCAGCAGTTTTTGAACTACGTTCAGGCTTGATTCCCACTCGGGATACGTAGGTAGCCTACCTTAGGTCCAGCCACTTAACCAACACGGTCACCCTTTTCCCCGATGATCATCGTAAGCTCTAATCTTCCCCTGCGAGAACGCCCTCAAACAGTCTCCCTCAGATACAAAACCTCGACTTAGGATCATACTCCTGAACTAGGTCCCCATTTAGGTTCATACTCCTGAACTAGGTCCCCATTTAGGTTCATACTCCTGAACTAGGTCCCCACTTAGGTTTATACTCCTGAACTAGGTCCCCATTTAGGTTCATACTCCTGAACTAGGTCCCCATTTAGGTTCATACTCCTGAACTAGGTCCCCACTTAGGTTTATACTCCTGAACTAGGTCCCCATTTAGGTTCATACTCCTGAACTGAATTCTCATTTAGGTTCATACTTCTAAACCTCAGCTTAGGTTCATCCCCGACGAAAGTTAACGGAATTTCGGTCCCTTCAAATGAAGTCCACCAAAAGACTGTCTATCCCCTCGGAGTCTGTCCCCAACGAAAGGATACAAACATCGAAGGAAATCATTTCAAAACAAATTGATACCTCCAGATCACTCTTCATCAAGGTTCGAGGCACCTAAGACGCCGTCATCAAGGTTCGAGGCACCTAAGACGCCATCCCCAAGGTTTGAGGCACCTAAGACGCCATCACCAAGGTTTGAGGCACCTAAGACGCCATCATCAAGGTTCAAGGCACCTAAGACCCCATCATTAAGGTTTGAGGCACCTAAAACGCTATCAGACACAACACGAGTAAAGCGATAAATCGCAATCATCCCCTAATTCGACAAACCGAAACCATTACCAGGGCGACTTCCCAAAAATAGTCAAACCTTAGGGCGACTTCCCTAAAATAGTCAAGTCTTAGGGCGACTTCCCAAAAATAGTCAAATCATGGGCGACTTCCCAAAAATAGTCAAATCTTAGGGCGACTTCCCAAAAATAGTCAAATCATAGGGCGACTTCCCAAAAATAGTCAAACCTTAGGGCGACTTCCCAAAAATAGTCAAATCTTAGGGAGACTTCCCAAAAATAGTCAAATCATAGGGCGACTCCCCAAAAATAGTCAAACCATAGGGCGACTTCCCAAAAATAGTCAGATCTTAGGGCGACTTCCCAAAAATAGTCAGATCATAGGGCGACTTCCCAAAAATTGTCAGATCATAGGGAGACTTCCCAAAAATAGTCAAATCTTAGGGCGACTTCCCTAAAATAGTCAAGTCTTAGGGCGACTTCCCTAAAATAGTCAAGTCTTAGGGCGACTTCCCAAAAATAGTCAAACCATAGGGCGACTTCCCAAAAATAGTCAAACCATAGGGTGACTTCCCAAAAATAGTCAGATCATAGGGTGACTTCCCAAAAATAGTCAGATCTTAGGTTGACATCCTAAAATAGTCATTTCAAGGTCAAAGACTCGAACTACGGCCGGCTTGATTCCCATTCGGGATACGTAGGTAGCCTATTAAATAGGTTCAGCCACTCGATCACTTGATCATCCTGTCAAATATGGAGCCTTACTCTTATCGACGACCCCGCTTCCTTCGAAAGCACCGTCGCCGAGGGGCTACTGTAAGTGCTCCAATTTGAGTTGTTAGTATTTTCGTTAGAAAATTAACGGAAGTTTTAACATTCCTAACATTTCTAACATTTCTAACCAACCAAGGGTAGATTAGGTTTTGCCATTTAAAGTTAAACCAAGGAAAGAATCTCAAAAAAGCAAAAGAAATTGGAAAAATCGGAATTGGGCAAGTTGAAAAACATAAACTGCTGGAATTTTGAATTTTATTCTTCCTGTCCAAAGCCTGGAGCAGCATTTAATGAACAGTGCACGTTTACAGAACCCTCCGCGCGGACATGTTTGTCAATTTCAGTGGCCTATAAATTGAACCCTCCTCTCTCAGTCTACACAACACATTTTACACACGTAAGCCGCATTTTGGCGAAAAATAGAGAGAAAACAGTGGGAATCCTTAGATTGCCACAATTTTCTCTTGAACCTTTCCCAATTTCACTTCAACCATTCTCATATCACTCTTAAACACACCAAGCTCAAGCTTAAAACACTACTCAAGAGGAAGATTAGGGAGAAAACATAGAGGACTTAAGTGTTATCTACTTGTTTTCTCTTTAATCAACTCTATCATCAAACCCTAAACACATTCAAGCCTTGAATCCACCCAAACACAAATCCAAAACACCAAATCTTGATACTCCTCAAGTCAAACACCAAATCTTGATACTCCTCAAGTCAAATTCCAAGCCTAGGAAGATAGGGTGTCACCATTGGTAAAGCCCTCCTTCTCAAAACCCTAAAATTCTCTTTTAACTTCTTGTTCATCTTGTTCTTCTTACTTGGATCTACTTGATGTCTAGTTTAACTTAAGTTTTGACCCAAGATGATCATCTTGAAGTTCATCTTCATGAATGACCATCTCAAATGGTCTACATTTTAAATCTCTAAATTGATTTTTCTCTTTAAATTCATCTTTACAAAATTCCCCTCCCCAAGCAAATGAAGTGCTTAGTCCTAATGTACCCCAAGGATGGTTTGGTATAGTTGATTCACCACTAAAATTTCAAGTGATCACTAACCAAAACCTAGGGAAATGGGGACAAGCATGGATGCAAAACCCCCTTTAAAATCATATTTTCTTTCTTGAGAAGTTGCTGTCCAGTAGCAATTTTCTCAGACCTCAGTCCATGGTCTAATTTTTTGGACATTGATAAACTTGGAATTTGGTGTTGACTACAAAATACTTTTTGTAGCCAACTTACATATATTTCCATACATATTTTTACTTTATTTTTTCCGTAAGTAAAACTCCCTTTTTCAAATTTTCTTTTAGAGGCTAGTTCATCAGTTTCTGGAAATCCAGATTTCATATCTGAGATTTCCAGAAGGTTTTGACCCCTCAAATCTTATCCAAAATGGAAAATTCTTTCGTAGAAACCCTATTTAAGGTGTTTTAAGAAACTTTTATTCCCGGACTTTTCCCAGATTCTGGAGATTTCAAGCCCTAAAGTCCATTTCAAAGTCAAGGGTCAGCTGCCTTTTTCATTCTGGCAGAAATGGTTTTCAACTTCCAAAAATCTTTTGAGTTCCAAATCTCAACCCAAAAATCATCCAAAAAATTATGGGATCAGTTTAAAGCCTTAAAAAGAGTTCCCAATTTTTACTTTCCTCAGTTTCAACTTATTTTGGCCAAAACACACACACACACACACACACACACACAACAAATGATTTTAAAATGTTTGGAAAACTCGTTTTACGAGGCATTCCGGGTGCACACTAACGTCCTTCCCGGCGTGTAACGTGACCTCCGAACCCAAATCTCTAATCTCGGACATTTTTCAAAGTTTTGGCCCTTAAAACAAAAATGGTGTGGCGACTCCGTTTGATTTCAAAAAATCGGGTACATCACACCAGGACGTAGGTGTCGATGTGGGTTTTTGGGCATTCTGTCCCGTCAAACTTTTCCATTTCCGGCATCCTGAACTTCGGAGGGAGAGGGACCACTTTGTTCGGATCAGTAGGCAGGAGGGAGTCCTTCCGAGAACTAGCTAGCTTGCCTTGCATGTCTTTCATTTGTTCGATCAGCCAAGCCATGTGAGGATCAGCTGTCTGAGGTGGGTTACCGTTTTCAGGGACGGAAACCGAAGATGGGGGTGGATTGGCTGATGGGATCGCCATTCGGGAGTCTTGGGGAGGTAGTTGAGTGTATACCAACCCATACCCTGGGGTGTTGAAGTTGAGGGCGTGATTGCCAGGTCCGCTAAGGGTTGTGTTTGGGAACTGGGGAAATGATTCGTTAGCCCCAATTGGCAGACTAGCAGGTGGCAAGCTTGAGATGTCGGGATATCCGCTCGGGATGCCTGTCCCTGGTAAGAATGGGGACTTTTGATTGTGGTTGCGAGGCTCGTATAGAGGCAAAGGATTGAATCCTGGGGGATACCGAGATGCATTGGGATCTGACGGAGCAGGCACGTATGTGTGCTGTTGGTATAGAGCTTGATGTGCAGAGCGGAAGCGACTGTGCTGAGGCGGGCATGTCGGAGCTGCTTGACTGACGCCTGAGGGGAGCTTTGAGCGAGAGCTGCTTTGCGTTGCTGGGATCTCGTAGCTTGGCGGAGGCGGAACTTGCTGATAGCTTTGAGAAACCGGGGGAGCCGGTATGTCTTCGTCCTCTATGAGAACAAAGGTTCCGTCAGGTTGGGGAACTGCAACTGTTCCTCGAAGACGCAAGGTGTCTACGATCCAGGCTTGCTGTTCCTCTTGGCGCTTCTTAATGGTTTCGAAGGCTCGCAGCACCTCCTCCATTGTCTGGAGGTTCCTTAGTGGCGGGGTTCCATTTCCCTCACTGTTATCTGTTGATCCCGTCATGGGGGAGTAGCGGACGGTGCGGACCGTTGAACTGGAAGGGCTGTCGGACCTTGTGACCTCGATACTGAAAAGGCGGCTCCCGGGTATTCTCAACCACTCTCGGTTCGCTGGAGGGGGTGACGGGCAAGGTTTAGACACAAGAATGGCCTTACGGGATAAAAGGGGGAAAGCTCACGCGGCATGCGGTTTTCATTTCATTTATTTATGATTTTTTTTGTTGTTTTAATTTACTTAAAACATGTTTTCTCAGAGTCCTAGGTAGGTTGGAAAAGATTGCTCTTTTTTTTCGCAACTATGCTAGATCCTGGGTCAGTGGAGACCATCTGTGCGGCTATAAGCCCCTCGTTTTGCACCTGTATTTCGACATCCCAGGGTGGACAGCCCCGGGCGAGGGTCCTATAGGGCAAGCGGTTTCCACCGGCCTAAAAGAAAAATTGAACCTAAGGACCGAGCCTGTCATGTTCGTTTTGATGCATTAGCCATGTGAATAGTGAACCGAGCCGGCCACTGAGTCAAGATCAGGTCAAAAGTTCGGCATGACCTCTCTTTACCTTGCTTGCGCAAGGGATCTTTGACGTTAGGCGTTGGCCGGGTCATATCGTCATGGCTGACGTACCAAAGGCTTGATGACATGGTGTCATGTGGGCATGGATGTATATCCGGGACGGAACATCGTGCAGGTGTAGCTTCGGAAATCAAGATCAGTCAAGATTTTAGCATGACCTTTCATCGCTTTGCTTGCGCAAGGGATCTTGAGTTCCGAGCCTTGACTCAGAAAAATGGCCGGCATGGTATATGTATCCAGGTTGTATGACACGGGCTGGGTAAAACCAATCGAGTACGGGACAGAGTGTGACTCAAGACTCAAACGTGCAGGGTTGACGCTTGGCTAGGATGGGATGTTTGGAATGATCCCGTGCGCATCCGAGAGGCCTAGGAAGACCAAACGGACTGCAACTGAGACCACTCCGGGTTGAGGGTTGTAGTGTGCAGTGTATCCGAGGCAAAGAAGTGCGCGTAGGCGTGCGGTGTAACCGAGGCAAAGAGCGCGTAGCGTGCGGTGTAACCGAGGCAGCAGTGCGCGTAGTGTGCGGTCTCTAAAATTCTTTTTCTGAGTAAAACAGAAAATTTTTGAAGAATTTTAAATGTATGCGCAGATGTATATTGATGCATTTTTTTTTGTATTTTTATTTTTTTTTTGTAAAATAAAAACGAAGCACGTGCACACACACACAACAGTTAAAGGAAGGGGTAAAATGAAAGTTTGACCCTCATCATCGTTTTAAAAATATTTTGTTTTGTTTAAAAGTTTTTAAAACAAAAAGCTCCCCAGCAGAGTCGCCAACTGAAATTACCCGGGATCCGGCTCGCGCGCGGAGGCGTCCCCGAGGCATCTCGCATTCGTGTCGCTGTTCGGGAATGTCGCCCGGATCCGAGAGGCGCATCGCGCCCGGCATCTGGCTTTATTCCGCTTCAGCGTTGCGTGTTGGAGGTGTCTCGCCGTTTGTTTTCGCATTTGTAGAGTCGCCACGCCGTTTTTATTAAGCCCAAAACATTAAAAAAGGGCATCAGTTTAAAGATAATTTTAAAACTGTTTTTGTGTGATGAGATTTTGAGTTCGAAGGTCAGATGACTCCTCGGGAAGAGAATATTAGAGCTCACCCGAGTCGCCTCGTAAAACGAGTCTTTCGGATACCCCTAATATCCTTTAAAATGTTGTGTGTGTGTGTGTGCTTTTAAAAATGCATGCTGTGTCGGATGTCTACATTGTACACTACGTATTAAAATGTATTGAAATAGTAATGGAAGGAAGCCTTACCAATGTTGGTTCGTGTCTGTCTTCCGCTGAGGAATAGTGTTTGAGGTCGGAGTAGCGTTCCGGTACGGATCGGGATTGCTTCGGGAGGGACCGGTTGTACTCGGACGAGTTTCGGCGTGAGTTGATGTTGCGAGGCTGCGTTCGGGGCGAGAGGTTCGGCGTGCGTGGGGATCGCGGGATCACTCGGGCAGAGGTTCGGCGTGCGTTGGGGTGGCAGGAGTCACTCGGGCAGAGTTTCGGCGTGGTTTGGGACCGCCGGTTTGACTCGGAAAGAGCCGGGACACCGTGGAAAGACCAGGCAAGGCCTCGGAGTACCACGAGGGGCCTCAGAGTACCTCGAGAGTACCTCGGGGCAGCGCGGGAGCGTCGCGGGAGCGCTCGGGGAGGCTTCGAAGCACCACAAGGGAGCTCAAAAGGCCTCGGAAGGATCCGAAAGGGGCCGGGAGTGCCTCGAGAGGACTTAGAGGGGAAGCCTGAAGGCTTAGGGAGGAAGAGAGAAGTGGGAGGAGTGTGAAAATGAGGAGGGGATCCCTCTATTTATAGTGCCAGTTTAGGTGCAAGAAGGTCCGTACGGACCTTCTTGGTTATCCAGAATTTTGGTTTTCCTCGATTTGAGGGAATATGTGATGATGGTGAATATTCTGGAATTATGATGTCCCCTGAGCAATAAGGTCCGTACGGACCATCTTGACATGCAAAGAGGTCCGTATGGACCAACTAAGCATGAGGGTAATCATTTTCTCCGGGATTTGAGGGAATATTGTGGACTTTAAGGGGATTCAGTAATTATGAAAACAAAGAGGTCCGTACGGACCATTTTTGCTTTTCCAATTTCCTGAAAATTCCCAAAAGGTCCTTTTGTCCCTTTTTATCCCAGGAAGGCTCCTCCCTTGGTTTGGCTGGGGGTTTTGAGAGGGTTTTGAGTGCCAGAGGTCGTCGAGACTGCGTTGATGAGTCTGCGGTGCTTCCCGTGTGCTTGAAAGGGGGTGATCCAGATTGGGGTACTTACAGTAGTGTGCAGTGTATCCGAGGCAGCAGTGCGCGTAGCGTGCGGTGTACCGAGGCAGCAGTGCACGTAGTGTGCGGTCTCTAAAATTCTTTTTCTAAGTAAAACAGAAGTTTTGCAGAATTTTAAATGTATACACAGATGTACAGATGTATATTGATGCATTTTTTTGTATTTTTATTTTTTTTGTAAAAATAAAAAAGTAAAGCACATGCACACACACACAACAGTTAATGAAAGGGGTAAAATGAAAGTTTGACCCTCATCATCGTTTTAAAAATCTTTTGT
The DNA here is from genome assembly GCA_022495995.1 of Adenophora triphylla var. japonica. Taxonomy (NCBI): domain Eukaryota; kingdom Viridiplantae; phylum Streptophyta; class Magnoliopsida; order Asterales; family Campanulaceae; genus Adenophora; species Adenophora triphylla. The sequence goes on from JAFEMH010005083.1 coordinate 139,682, forward strand.
TTTGTTTAAAAAGATTTTAAAACAAAACGTCCCCAGTGAAATCGCCAACTGAAATTACCCGGGATCCGGCTCGCGCGCGGGGCCCGTGGCATCTCGCATTTTGCCGCACTTGGAAATGGCCCGGATCCAATAGGCAGCGCGTTTGCGCCCCGACATCTGGCTTATTCCGTTTTGCGTGTTGGATGTGTCTCGCTGTGTTTTTGCTTGTAGAGTCGCCATGCCGTTTTTATTAAGCCCAAAACATTGAAAAAGGGCATCAGTTTAAAAATAAACTGTTTTTTTTTGTGTGATGAGATTTTGAGTTCGGAGGTCAGATGACTCCTCGGGAAGAGAATATTAGAATCTTAGAGCTCACCTGAGTCGCCTCGTAAAATGAGTCTTTCGGATACCCCTAATATTCTTTAACTGTTGTGTGTGTGTGTGTATGTGCTTTAAAAATGCATGCTGTGTCGGATGTCTACATTGTACACTGCTTTATTGAAATGTATTGAAATAGTGTAGGAAGGAAGCCTTACCAATGTTGGTTCGTGTCTGTCTTCCGCAGGGAAATAGTGTTTGAGGACGGAATAGTGTTCCGGTACGGACCGGGATTGCTTTGGAAAAGGAGCCGGTTGTCTGCGAACAGAGTTTCAGCGTGCGTTGGGATCGCAGGGATCACTCGGGCAGAGTTTCGGCGTGCGTTGGAATCGTTGGTTGGATTCGGGCAGAGGTTCGGCGTGCGTTGGAATCGTTGATTGGATTCGGACAGAGGTTCGGCGTGGTTTGGGATCGTCGATTGGATTCGGGCAGAGGTTTGGCGTGCGTCAGGATTGTCGGTTTGACTCGAAAAGAGCCGGGACGCCTCGGGAAAGACCAGGCAAGGCCTCGGAGTACCACGAGGGGCCTCAGAGTACCTCAAGAGTGCCTCGGGGCAGCGCGGGAGCGTCGCGGGAGCTCTCGGGGAGGCTTCGGAGCACCTCGAGGGGGCTCGGAAGGCCTCGGAAGGATCCGAAAGGGGCTGGGAGTGCCCCGAAGGGTCTTAGAGGGGAGCCTGAAGGCTGGAGGGAGAGGAGAGAAGAGGAAATTGTGTGAAAATGAGGGAGGGGGAGCCCTCTATTTATAGTGCCAGAAAATTGCAAAGAGGTCCGTACGGACCTCCTAGGTAATCCAATATTTTGATTTTCCTCGATTTGAGGGAATATGTGATGATGAAGGAGATTCAGCCATGATGATGTCCCCTATGAAATAAGGTCCATACAGACCATCTCAGCATGCAAAGAGGTCCGTACGGACCAACCATGCAGGGGGGGTAATGATGTTCTCCGGGATTTGAAGGAATATTGTGGACTTTAAGGGAATTTAGTAATCATTGAAACAAAAAGGTCCGTACGGACCTTAAATGCTTTTCTGATTTTCTAAAAATTCCCAAGAGGTCCTTTTGTCCCTTTTTATCCCAGAAAAGTTCCTCCCTTGGTTTGGCTGAGGGTTTTTTGAGGGTTTTGAGTGCCAGAGGTCTTCGAGACTGCGTTTGTGAGTCTGCGGTGTTTCCTGTGTACTCGGGAGAGGGTGATCCAGATTAGGGTACTTACAGGATTTAAGGTAGATTGTTTTAACCTTGTAATCCTTGAATGCCTCTTCAGGATGTAAGGTAAGCCAGTAGGCTGAGGAGAGATCCTCAGTCTTGGCTGTGAAGAGCCTATAGTCATTGTGTCGAGGCGGACCCTCGTCAAGACATAAGGCATGTGTTTTGAAGAGTAGGAGATGAGATCCTCATCTTCCATCGTTGGTGTCAGTAGTTGATAGTGGCCTTGCACGTTTGAAGAAGTAAATTTGAATTTCATTGACTCATTTCCACTAGTTCGTCTACGTCCCCCCGAGTTCTGGCCGTATGACGAGACTAGGGGCTACATCTAGGACGGACAGAACCGTATCAAGAAAGTCTACGTCCCTCAGCTCTCCTTATCTTCTAGTCATAGCTGGCCCCCGAGTTCTGGCCGTATGACGAGACTAGGGGCTAAATCTGGGACGGACAGAATTGAGTCATTGTTGTCATCTTCATGAATGCCTACGGTATCATCAGAGATCTGGCTCAGAACTGGTTTTACTGTGTTGCTTAATTGCTTTGACGAGCTGGCTAGGTTTCTTGCATGCGTGGTTGTCCATGGCAAAAATAAACTCATGTGTTGGGCATGTTACTGCAAATAACAATGAGCATCCAAATATAGCATATATGATTGACTAAATTGGAAAGAGTACACCTGGATATGGTGGGCATCGAGACTGGGATTTGTTAGACAAAAAATTCACTGATCCTTTATCTCTAGAATTCCTTCTTTGTAGAAATTGTTCCTGAGATTTTGAGGACGATTGTTGGGAAGCTTTCTTGGATCCCTTAGCTCCAGCTTGTTGGCTTGCAAATCCAGTAAGAATGCTTGGTTCCCATCTTTGTATAGAAATCTAAAACTTCTGTTCTGATTGAATCCATGTCTCCATTTATTAAATCAGGATTGTACCTTATTCGAACAGAGGAGGGATCTTCGTGAGGAAAAAGGAGAGGCAACCGAAGGACTCTATTTAGAGTTGCCTGAAAATCATGACTGTCATCCAATTCGTTGAATATTAACTGAAAATCATCACTGGAGATTTTTGGCAGGGACCTGTATTTATTCAGCTCTTCAAAGAGATGGCTACATTGATCTTTTTCAAGATACCGACGATTGTATTTATTGATTAGACCAAAGTCTTTCTGTAATATCCTTATCCTCATATTATCTTTGTCGCTCACTTGTTTAGCCAGCTGACTTTTGAAGCTATCGTATACAACAGCAAGAATCAAGTTGGTGACAAAGTAAACACCCACTAGCACATAGAGAACGAAAAACAGGCAAGACCAGCGTGATGATTTGTATGCAGGAATCTATACATCTGGATTGTTGGATGTGGTAAACAAAACAAACATTTGATACAATGTGACAATGTATGATGTAAATATTGCCTTCCCCTGCTCTGTGTCCTCAAAGATGATGTACGCTAACCAACTAGAGAACAAAAGAAATAGAAGCCAAAGTGCCAAGACATTAAGATATGTGTCGAGCATTCCAACCAGGATGACGATGCACTCTCGCAATTCTCTTCAACTTATTAGCATCGCTTTTCCAGTAGAGACGAAGCCCTTCAAATGAAATAGGAAATATAGTATGTAACACAAGAATAATGAGAGTTATACCCTCATATACGAGAGACTCAGCACCAGTTAAGTATGGCAACTGGCCTAGAAAGTAGTAGTCCCGGTTATTGGTACTTGGCACACCATAATGGTTTCTCAAAGAAACTCAGAGCAACCAAGGCAAAATAATTAAGGGACCATAGGAAATCAAATCGAATCATACAATATTCTGTTCATGCTATGTTTACTAGAGGGATTGCAACGATACATACGGGAAAATTTTCAATGATTAGGCATGTTATTATGCTACAAATAACAATGTTTTTCCAAAGAATTGCCAATTATCATGATAATAATTTAAAGAAAACATTCATGTAATTTTTTAAATTACCATACTTGATATTGCACATTTTAGCATGATGATATGTAAGCATTTTCCATAGGCATATTAATATACTATTGTGATGATGACCGATTTTTACGATTTTGAAAAATCAAACGGAGTCGCCACGCCGTTTTTAGTTTAGGGCCAAAACTTTGAAAAATGCCCAAATTTAGAGAAAAATGGGTTCGGAGGTCACGTTACACTCCGGGAAGAACGTTAGGGTTCACCCGGAATGCCTCGTAAAACGAGTCTTCCTAATTTAAAACCATTTGTGTGTTCGTGTGTGTATGTTTCTTTGGTTAAAATAAATGCAAACTGAGAAAACTAAAAATTGATAACTCTTTGTAAGACATTAAACAAGTCCCATGATTTTTGGTATGATTTTATGGTTGAGTTTTGGTACTCAAAAGACTCCTTGAAGTTGAAAGTCAATTCTGACAGAATGAAAAAGACAGTGGACACTTGATTTTAAAATGGATTTAAGAGTTTTAAAAAATTCAGAATCTGGGAAAAGTCAGAGAATGAAAGTTGTTCAAAACATCTTAAATAAGGTTACTGAAAAATAATTTTATAATTGGAGATGATTTGATGGACCAAAACCCTCTGAAAATCACAGATGTGAAATCTGGATTTCCAGAGACTGCTAAACTGACCTTTGGAAAATAATTTGGAAAAAGCAATTAGACTCACGTAAAAAATAAAGTAAAAATATTTTTGGAATCCTATGGATGTTGTATACAAAAAGTATTTTGTAGTCAACACCAAATTCCAAGTTTTACTGTGTCCAAAAAATAGGAAAATGGACTGAGGTCACAGAAAAATGCAACTGGACAGCAACATATTCTTGAAGGAAAATGTGAATTTAAGGGTTTTGCATCTATTTTCACCCCATTTTCATCCCTAGACTTGATCGGTGATTCATTGCTTTGTATCATATCAAGTCATCCTTGGGGTATTAATGGAGGTTTAGAGCAAAATGGGAGAGGGAGTTTATAAAAAAAAGGTTTTTAAGAAGAGAAGTTAACTAAGAGGAAAGAAAGTTAAACCCTAAGATGATCATCATGGGGACTTAACCCCAAAGATGACCATCTTAGGTTAAACTAACAACAAAATGAGGTAAAGATTTAAGCTTAAGACAAGTAAATTGAAGACAAGAACAAAGAAAGTAAATAGAACTTTAAACAAGCAAATTAAGACAAAAATGTAAATCAAGACATGAAATTAAAGAGTATTTAGGGTTTTAAAGAAGGAGGGTTTACCAATGATGGTTAAGCCCAATCTTCTTGTTAATGTTGTGTTTGGCTTGAATAGATTCAAGGCTTAAGTGTGTTTAGTGTTTGTTAATAGAGTTGGTCAAAGAGAAAACAAGTAGATAACTCTTAAGTCATCTATGTTTTCTCTCTAATCCTCCTCTTTAGTGTTGATTTAAGCTTGAGCTTGTGCGTTTAAGAGAGTTTTGAGAGTGTTTAGTGAGTGAGATTTGGGAAAATGATTAAGAGAAAAAGGTGGCAATTAAGAAATTCCCACTGTTTTCTCTAATATTTTCACCAGGATGCTGTTGTGAGTGAATTGTGTTGATCTCTAAACTGAGAGAGAAGGGCTCAATTTATAGGCTGGATTAGGTTACAAAGATGTCCGCGCGGATGAGACTGAGTCTCATTCTTGTCCGCGCGGATTGGAACGTAGGCGTGACTGCTTTTTGCAGAAAAGCTGTTTTGGCATTTTGTCTTTGGTCAATATTCCTTTTTTTATTGGAAATGACAAATATCCGTGAGATTTTGTCTATTTTTTATTCCTAAAATGCCCTTCCTCATTTAAATTGTCAAAATAATGTCCAAAGTGCCCCTAGATGATTATAAATCATTAATTTGGGCTGACGGAACATTGGCGGTTCAGATTGGGACACTTACAGTAGCCCCTCGGCGACGACACTTTCGAAGGAAGTGGGGTCGTCGATAAAAGTGAGGTCCCAATCTGCTGGGGAGAAGAGGGTGACCATTTTGGTCTGATCGCTCGGGAAAGGAATGACCATTTTGGTCTGATCGCTGCACCTAATGGTAGGCTACCTACGTATCCTTAAGAGGAATCAAGCCAGTCGTAGTTCGGGCCTTTCGATGTTGACCCTGGAGTGACTGTTTTAGGATGTCAACCTGGTGAGCGAGTTACTGCGGTCGTTTCTTTGAAAGAAACTACGCAGGAATAGAAAATGACCATTTTGGTCTGATGGTTGGAGTTGTACATCCACACCGCTCAGGAAAGGAATGACCATTTTGGTCTGATGGCTGAACCTATGGTAGGCTTTCTACGTATCCTTAAGAGGAATCAAGCCAGTCGTAGTTCGGGTCTTTCGATGTTGACCCTGGAGTGACTATTTTGAGGCGTCAACCTAGTAATGATGGCGTTTTAGGTGCCTCGGACCTTGAAGATGGCGTTTTAGGTGCCTCAGACCTTAAAGATGGCGTTTTAGGTGCCTCAAGCCTTGATGATGGCGTTTTAGGTGCCTCGGACCTTAAAGATGGTGTTTTAGATGCCTCGAACCTTGATGATGGCATTTTAGGTGCCTCAAACCTTGGTGATGGCATTTTAGGTGCCTCGAACCTTGATGATGGCATTTTAGGTGCCTCGGACCTTGATGATGGCGTTTTTGGTGCCTTGAACCTTAAAGATGGCGTTTTAGGTGCCTCGGGCCTTGACGATGGCGTTTTAGGTGCCTCAAACCTTGATGATGGCGTTTTAGGTGCCTCAAACCTTGGAGATGGCGTTTTAGGTGCCTCGGACCTTGAAGATGGCGTTTTAGGTGCCTCAGACCTAGATGATGGCATTTTAGGTGCCTCGGGCCTTGACGATGGCGTTTTAGGTGCCTCAAACCTTGATGATGGCGTTTTAGGTGCCTCAAACCTTGGAGATGGCGTTTTAGGTGCCTCAGACCTTGAAGATGGCGTTTTAGGTGTCTCAGACCTTGATGATGGCATTTTAGGTGCCTCGAACCTTGATGATGGCGTTTTAGGTGCCTCAGACCTTGAAGATGGCGTTTTAGGTGCCTCAAGCCTTAATGATGGCATTTTAGGTGCCTCAAACCTTGATGATGGCGTTTTAGGTGCCTCAAACCGTAATGATGGCGTTTTAGGTACCTCGGACCTTGATGATGGCATTTTAGGTGCCTCGGACCTTGATGATGGCGTTTTAGGTGCCTCAAACCTTAAAGATGGTCCTTTGGTGTACTTCGCTTGAAGGGATCGGTCTTACGTTTGCTGCCGTAGATGGAAACGAGGAAAGAAACGGGATTCCATTAACTTTCGTCGGGGATGAACCTAAGTTGAGGTTTAGTTCAGAAGTATGAACCTAAATGGAGACTTAGTTCAGGAGTATGAACCTAAGTTGAGGTTTGGTTCAAGAGTATGAACCTAAATGGAGACTTAGTTCAGGAGTATGAACCTAAGCTGAGGTTTTGTTGAGGAGTATGAACCTAAATGGGGACTTAGTTCAGGGGTATGAACCTAAGTTGAGGTTTGGTTCAAGAGTATGAACCTAAATGGAGGCTTAGTTCAGGAGTATGAACCTAAGCTGAGGTTTTGTTCTTGAGGGAGACTATTTGAAGGTGTTCTCGCTGGGAAAGATTCGGGCTTACGAGAACTATCGGGGAAAAGGGTGACTGTGTTGGTCAAGTGGCTGGACCTATGGTAGGCTACCTACGTATCCGAATGGGAATCAAGCCTGTACATAGTTCGGTGGCAATAACGAGAGGCCACGGGCTTTGTACCCAAGATTGACTGTTCTTAGGGGAGTCACCCTGTGTTTGACTTGCATTTGGGAGTCACCCGAGGGTTTACCGTATGTTGGGAGTCACCCGAGGATTAATTGTTTTGGGTGTCACCCGAGGTTTGGCTTGTATTTGGGAGTCACCCGAAGTTGAATTTGTTATCCGAGAGTCACCCGAGGATTGACTATTATGCGGGAGTCACCCGAGGTTTAAGCTGATATCTGAGTCACCAGAGGATTGGTGTATTTGGGAGTCACCCGAGGATTTTAACTGTTTTTAGGAGTCACCCAAAGTTTGAGGTATTGTTTTTTTGGAGTCACCCTAGGTTTTTGGTATTTTTGGGAGTCACCCGAGGTTTTGACTCTTATCTGGGAGTCACCCGAGGTTTGACTGTTATCTGGGAGTCACCCGAGGTTTGACTGTATTTGGGAGTCACCCGAGGTTTGATGATAATGTTCTTTAGAAAAGTAGTTGACTAAGATATGCTTTCATACCTGTGCTGTGCTTACCTGTAGCTCCCGGAAGGACTGAGGCTACGGCTGATGGTGATGAAGAGTTGTTGTATTGCCGTTCGCGGGGCGGTCTTTGTTGGCGATTTGCTGCATTTGTTAGTAGAGAGGAAGATGCAGATGCATGAATAGAACCAAAATGATTATGAGAGTATCACTACATATGTTCGCGAGATGATGCATTTACTTGCTTTTGGAGATGCACTTATCCTATGCTTTTGGCAAGGAAATTATGATTTATGATCTTCAATCACTTAGGATTGTTCCTATTGATTCAAGTTTTTCGCATGCTACATGAGCCCTGGGGAGATTTTTTGTGGGGATGCATGGTGATGAGAGGGGATGTATTAGGATGTATGTATCTGGAAACTGTTTGGAACAGATTTTGAGCAAGTGGGGGGTGAGAGCCCTCGATCGCGATTTAAACAGCGGTTGTTAATGAGGTTTTGTTAACAGTATCACATGGACCTCCATTTTGATGAGATTGGATTCGGATCCCAGGTCTTGGTTGAAATTTTCCCTCTCAATCTTGGTCATTTGAAGCTGATGCCGACAGGCTCTAGAGTACGTCGATATGAGTGAAACTTCTTTCATTTGGGTGAGCTGTGACTTTGGCCGAAACCTTGTTCGGAGAATGAAATTGCTAATGCCGGGAGAAACCCAGATCTTACATTCCGATGCTACGGGAAGCTGCTATGTACCAACTTCTGAAGCTGAAAATCTAGTTGTTGATGTGACTAGACCTTTCTTGTGACTTGATAAAATTCAGGTCCAAAGGATCAGCTTGACAAAGTACCTGGATCCTATTAAAATGAGGAAAGATCCCTCCTTTGGCAAAGCCTCGGTTTGAAGAACTGAGTAGGCAAAGCCCAGATTTTGAAGAAGTGACTTGGCGAAGCCCCAATCTTATAACCTTGTTGTGATTCCGACATAATTAGCAGAGTCCCAATCTGATTGGTAATGCAAAGCGAGCCTGAAAATAATCTGATAAAGATCGAATCTATCTCGTAGTGAAGAACCCAATGTGGACCCAAAGATGACTATAGAAGCCCCAGCTTGAAGGGCTGATACAGGAGAACCTGGGAGAACCGCTTAGCAAAGCCCCAGCGTGAAGAAATTCAGAGTCGTCTTATTGCAGACAGAGTCATTATGTGGCCGAGGAGGCACCCATCTTTTCAGACCTTAGTCAATCAGTCACTGGACCAGACTCGGAAATGTTTATGTGCAGGGGCATATCTTTTGAAAGGTGGGAATGTCTCCCGAATTTGTGTATGACGCTCTCGCTTTTGGGTTTGACTCTTTTGAGAGAGTATAAGCATCACAAGGTGTGGAAAAGTGTATGGAAGCCCCTGCTGACAGAAAGACAGTGTTTGGCTCTATTTCCCTATGATGGAGAGAGAGAAGACTTGTTGAGACACTTGAAAACTTGTCTTATTCATGATGATCACAATGCTGCTTAAAACCCTTTATTGATGTTCGGGTTATTCAAACACTCAATCTGATATGAACAAATATTTTGATTAATCACAAGGAGAAAACCAACTGATATCGAGAATCAAGCTCGGACGGATGGGAAGTGTATAGGAACGGTCCTTGATGAGACCGGATTTTTTTGAGATTTATTTGTGATTTCGACCGAACCAATTATGGTTGCCTACGTTCCCTCCATTATGAAGAGCTCAGGTCGCCGTAGTTCGGGCTTATCCCGATTGAAAAGAGAACGAATGTTGAAATTCGAGGATCTGAGGACCTTTGAGGATTTTGAGGATTCGGAGGATTGAAAAACATGTCCTCCTGGAGTGTCGATGAAAGACACGGATGCGAAGCCCCAGTGGGACATCAATGGCAAGTGTTTGCGGAAGAGAAATGAAATGTGCTCACATGAAGTGCCAAATGAACGGATTGAATTTGCACAATCTTAGATTGATGACTTTGAGCCAAGATGGATTATATTCCAATTTAAGCAAGCAATGAAGCATTAATTTGATTTAGCTCTCGAAGATATTAGAATGAAATTACTATCCGGTAGGGAATGTAGCTGGGTTTCTGGGCTTCGATCGGCCATCGGGTGATTTAGAATATCATGACCTCTTAAGATGAGAGGTCGGCTAGGCTTTTTACTGACTAAGCCTCTAAAGATGAGAGGTTGGCTTGCAGGGATGTGTTTAGGATTTCTAAGGTAAGGAAACTGATTTGCCTCTAAGAATGAGAGGTCAGATTTTGACTTTGGCCAAAGGCAAGGGTAATGGTAACATGAATATCCTCTAAAAGCGAGAGGATGGCTTGGGATTGATTAAGGAAATGGGAGTATCCTCTAAAATCAATAGGATGGCTTGGGATTGATTAAGGAAATGGGAGTATCCTCTAAAATTGAGAGGATGGCTTGGGATTGATTAAGGTAATGGTGAGAGGAAGTCCAAGCTATCGAGAACTTTTGCGAACTTGCGAGAATTCGAGCTCCTTTTTGATCATCGGAGAGCTTCTTGAGGAGTTGGGGACTTTTGCTGAATTGTGAGGACCGACAGTCCTTCTTTTAAAAAGCCTCCTGAGACGTTGAGGATTCTTGATGAATTGTGAGGATTTAAAATCCTTTTTTTTTTTTTTTAAGATCTTGCTCGGGCTTTTTTTTTTTAATAACTTGGAAGGCCTCCTGAGGAGTTGAGGATTATCTTTGTCCTTTCTTCATGGCTTGAGATATTTTGCGCGTCGCCGACTCTCGAAGCTAACTTCTTGGGCTTGCTTGGACTTCTCTTAGCATGGAGCAAAAATGATGGCTAAATCGGATTTCAAAACACGCCGATCTTGAAATGAAAGGCTATTGTTTGGTGAGGGTGAGGTAAAGGTTTTCCCTACGGGTGAACGGCTTCAACCGCAATCCCTACCGAATGACGAAATTAAGTCTTCATTGCTTGCTTAAGCTTTAAATGAGAAAATATCCGTGCAAATTCAACGAGATGATGAGGATGATGAAAGGGATGTGAGCATATGAGATGCAAGATGGGAAGTTGGTAAGCCCCAATTTGAGAAGGATATCAATTGATTTTCTCATTCCGATTAATTTAAATATTAATCATTTCAAAGAATTAGTGGTTGAGCAGCACAAGTGATCATCTAGGATAAAACCATTTCAATTAGGTGTAACGTGGGTGTGCAAGTGATGTCTCGAGTCTAGTAAGAAAAGAAAGAAGACATATATATATTGAAATTTTAAATGATAGTTAAACTTCTTAACACAACATTCGAGGTGGACTAAACCAACAAGTGCCCAAGACGGACTTAGGTGAAAGAGAAGTACTAGAACCTACGAAGGTTGACTGAAATACTATTTTAACATTTCAATTTAATTTAAAGATAGGTAGCCCCTAGTCTAGCCGCTCTTTGTTGTTGGACCATGCATCTACTCTTCGACGCTGGAGATGGGAGCTATTGCAGATCTTTCCATCAGGATTTCTTTGGCGATCTCTTGCTCAATCCAACCATTTTCATTGCCTGCGATGACTGGTTCATCGACCTCACACAGGGGCGAGTCAAATTTCATTATGCCCACAAGGCTTGAATCACCAAACTCGACCATGTTGACACTCATGTTATTTCTAGGGAACGGGTTATTGATAGTATTAGGCCCTTCAGGCACCTCTAACCTCCCTTGCTCAATCAACCTTTGGACGGCCTTTTTCAAGGGGACGCAATCATCTGTCAGGTGCCCATGGTACTGATGAAAGGCACAATGCTTGGAGGTATCCAAAGGAGCATTGGGGTTTCTAGGCTGATAATTATCTAAAGGCCGGAGCAAACCTTCTTTTACCAAACCTCTGAAGATATCACTCAAAGGCATCCCAAAGTCTCCCAAGCCTCGGAACCGGGAACTGGACGCATCAGGTTTCTTGGGAACAAAGGGAGTGGCATTGTTACAGTCCTGTCCCGAATAGGGCTGGGTAGGAGTCGTATTGGAGGTGGAAGAAGCCCGGTATCTGTAAGCAGGTGCAACAACTTGCTGCTGATTGTAAGCCCTCTCAAATTTAGCCCCAAAATTGACCATTGCCCGCAGATCCGGATAGGGGAAATAGCTAAGTGAGGCCCTTAAATGCGGCTTCAAGCATGACTGGAAGATGTCTAACTGCTCCTCATCAGAGGGAGAGATGGCCATTTCACTGAGCTTCAAGTTCCACCTTTTATAAAAATCCCCAATATTCTCATCTGGGCGCTGCATCGTCGTCTGCAGGTCAACTCTGTTTGTCTCCCATTCCAAGTTGGCTTTATACTTATCTATGAAAGTACTGGTAATCTGTTCCCAAGTAGCCCTAGTTTCAGGCTTTAATCGAAAGAACCATTTCAAAGCTCCTGACTTCAAAGAGAGCTGAAGTAGTCGGCCAATTGCTGGTTTGTGCATCCCTTAGCTTTCATTGCCAAAGTGTAGGTGTCCAAGTAAGTTTTAGGGCATGCACTTCCGTCAAACAAGTCAAGATTGGGCATCACGAACTTGTGAGGCAGGGGTACAATGGAGTCCGGATCTGTAGGCCGAAGGGCAGCTTTCTTAGCAGTCAATTCAGCAATTTGTGCTTTCATCTCCTTGTGTTGTTCCATGAACCAGGCCATGAGGGTCCTGTGGTGGAGCCATAGCGTTCAAACCAGTGACTGAGCTGGAGAGAGGAGTTACCACTGGCGGCACACTGGTGGAAGGGATACCATATCCCGGGGCATAGGTGAAAACCTGTCCTTGACCAAAATTACCTTGGGGAGTGTAGGTAGGAGCTTGGGCAAAGGGATAAAACCCAGCGACTTGCTGTTGGCTTCCCATTGGCAGAGAAGGTGGAGGCAGACCTGAGGTAGCCGGATAGCTCGGGTTTCAGTGAGGCTTAAATGCGGGTTCTTGTCACTGGTTGTTGAACCTGCATGCCTGGTGAGGCGAGTGTGTATAGCAGGGAGAATGCTACTGCGGTCCTGGTGATTCCGATGAGATTGGGACAGGGGCTTGTTGGCCCATTGAACCCTGAGTGAGAAATGGGTTAGTGGAAGCCGGTGAGGTGTTAGGGGCAACTGGACCAACATCACTTAGAAGAGGGGCACCTGACTGTTGCCCTAGCCTGAACTGTGGTGGCGGCATTCCAAACTGTTGTCGTGGCACTCTGAACTGCTGTTGTGAAGATCCGGATTGATCGGTCCCAAACTGGGGCGAGATCCCAACTTGCTGTGGCATTTCGAGGTACCCCCAACCATGGGAAGACATTCCGTACTGATTTTGTCCCCATTTGAGAGCTATGAACCGCTTGTCCGTCAGCTGCATGGGTCCAGTAGTCTGTAGTTGGGGAGCTGGCTGACCCATAGATCGAGAAGCATGGGCTTCTGTAGTAGCATCATAAGAGATTGGTGGTGGCATCCTGGAGTAGTCAGGGCGACCAAGATTAGGATTGGGGTCCTCCTCTTCTTCTACGGTGAAGGTGCCATCGAGATTGAGACTGGCGGCCAAACCATGGCTCCTAATAGCCTCCAGAAGGCTATTCATCCGTGCTTCCGTCGCAATTTCATTTGTTCGGCTAACCGGATTCCACTACCGTTCGTTTGGGGAGTCCGGGAGGCGGAGTAGCGTTGTCCCCATCGTTACCGGTGATGCGGACATTACGAAACTCGGAGTCGAAGCAAACGGTGAAGGCGATGATGCACTTGATTCTTCCCAACTGATCAGACGGTGACCCGATGCCCGAAACCAAGCTTTGTGAGGAGCTGCGGGGGAAAGACACGAGGGTTCAGATACTTGTGAATGAAGGAGGGTAGGTGTTTGGGCTTTGGGCTCATGCAACATGCAGTTATTTGTTCCGGTTTACTTAAAACATGTTTTATTAAAGACTAATCGGTTGGAAAAGATTGCTCTTCTTTTTCGTAAACTACTCTGATTCCTGGATCAGTGGGGCCCATCACTACGCCTGCGGACCCTCAACCTGTAACCTCGAACAAGGGTTCCGTATGGCAAGCAGGTCCCACCGACCGAAAAGAAGACGATCCTAAAGTCTGGCGGGTAATCTAGTCTTAACGAGCATTCGATGTAAATTACGGACAAAGCTGACATCAAAAGTCAAGATCGTGTCCGAGGGCTCGACGAAAAGTCGGCGTGGTTTTGACCGATAAATTTCCATAACTGATCTTGACCCGTCGTCAGTTAAGCCGTAATTAGATATGGTATAATCGTTAATCCTTGATGACTCAGTGTTATGCCGGGAGTCGGTGCATAAGTTGTGCTGGTCTCAGTCAAAATCAAGGCGTCAGTCAAGATCTAGTCAAAGTCCGTGACGGAAAACCGGCAGGACTTCGACTGATTAGGTTCCCCGAAAGATGTTGACTTGGCATGCCGACTAAGGCTTGACTGGCAAGGTGTATACAGAGACAGGGCACGACACGGACCAGACTAAAAACCAACCGGGTCTCGGACAAAGTGTGTCACGGATAAGTGCATGGTCGACACGAGGCTCCAAGGGATGTTTGGGTAGTCCCGTGTTCGCACCGAGAGGCGTAATAAGGCCAAACGGGCTGCTACTGGGATTTCCCAGGGTTAAGGACGTAGTGTGCAGTGTAAGGCCAAGTGCGCGTAGTGTGCGAGCAGTCTATCTTCTTTTTCTGAGTAAAATAGAAATTTTCACATGTGTATTAAAGAGTATGATGAATGCAAAAAAAAAAATTTGAAAATGATTTTTTTTTTGAAATTTTTTTTTTTTGAAAAAAAAAATTTTTTTGACTTTTTTTTTTGAAAATTTTATTATTTTTTTTTCGAATTTCTTTTTTGAAAATATTTTCGAATTTTTTTTTTTTTTGAAAGCAAATGAACACATAAGCACATAAGCACAAAATTCAAACAGTTAAAGAAACGAGTCCGACAGTCAAGATATCGATTTTTCCGGGACAGTCAAAACAACACGAAATGTGCAAAACCAACACACACACAGTACAAATGGTTTCAAATGTCGGGACGGAAGTTTGACCCAGAAAAGCTTTTCTTTTTTTTTTCTTTTTTTTAAAAAAAGATAAAGCTCATTTTTTCCTATTCCCCAGCGGAGTCGCCACTGTGATGATGACTGATTTTTACGATTTTGAAAAATCAAACGGAGTCGCCACGCCGTTTTTAGTTTAGGGCCAAAACTTTGAAAAATGCCCAAAATTAGAGAAAAATGGGTTCGGAGGTCACGTTACACTCCGGGAAGAACGTTAGGGTTCACCCGAAATGCCTCGTAAAACGAGTCTTCCTAATTTAAAACCATTTGTGTGTTCGTGTGTGTGTGTTTCTTTGGTTAAAATAAATGTAAACTGAGAAAACTAAAAATTGATAACTCTTTGTAAGACATTAAACAAGTCCCATGATTTTTGGTATGATTTTAGGGTTGAGTTTTGGTACTCAAAAGACTCCTTGAAGTTGAAAGTCAATTCTGACAGAATGAAAAAGACAGTGGACACTTGATTTTAAAATGGATTTAAGAGTTTTAAAAAATTCAGAATCTGGGGAAAGTCAGAGAATGAAAGTTGTTCAAAACATCTTAAATAAGGTTACTGCAAAATATTTTTATAATTGGAGATGATTTGATGGACCAAAACCCTCTGGAAATCAAAGATATGAAATCTGGATTTCCAGAGAGTGCTAAACTGACCTTTGAAAAATAATTTGGAAAAAGCAATTAGACTCACGTAAAAAATAAAGTAAAAATATTTATGGAATCCTATGGATGTTGGCTACAAAAAGTATTTTGTAGTCAACACCAAATTCCAAGTTTTACTATGTCCAAAAAATAGGAAAATGGACTGAGGTCACAGAAAAATGCTACTAGACAGCAACATATTCTTGAAGGAAAATGTGATTTTAAGGGTTTTGCATCTATTTTCACCCCATTTTCATCTCTAGACTTGATCGGTGATTCATTTCTTTGTATCATATCAAGTCATCCTTGGGATATTAATGGAGGTTTAGAGCAAAATGAGAGAGGGAGTTTATAAAAAAAAAGGTTTTTAAGAAGAGAAGTTAACTAAGAGGAAAGAAAGTTAAACCCTAAGATGATCATCATGGGGACTTAACCTCAAAGATGACCATCTTAGGTCAAACTAACAACAAAATGAGGTAAAGATTTAAGCTTAAGACAAGTAAATTGAAGACAAGAACAAAGAAAGTAAATAGAACTTTAAACAAGCAAATTAAGACAAAAATGTAAATCAAGACATGAAATTAAAGAGTATTTTAGGGTTTTAAAGAAGGAGGGTTTACCAATGATGGTTAAGCCCAATCTTCTTGTTAATGTTGTGTTTGGCTTGAATAGATTCAAGGCTTAAGTGTGTTTAGTGTTTGTTAATAGAGTTGGTCAAAGAGAAAACAAGTAGATAACTCTTAAGTCCTCTATGTTTTCTCTCCAATCCTCCTCTTTAGTGTTGATTTAAGCTTGAGCTTGTGCGTTTAAGAGAGTTTTGAGAGTGTTTAGTGAGTGAGATTTGGGAAAATGATTAAGAGAAAAAGGTGGCAATTAAGAAATTCCCACTGTTTTCTCTAATATTTTCACCAGGATGCTGTTGTGAGTGAATTGTGTTGATCTCTAAACTGAGAGAGAAGGGCTCAATTTATAGGCTGGATTAGGTTACAAAGATGTCCGCGCGGATGAGACTGAGTCTCATTCTTGTCCGCGCGGATTGGAACGTAGGCGTGACTGCTTTTTGCAGAAAAGCTGTTTTGGCATTTTGTCTTTGGTCAATATTCCTTTTTTTATTGGAAATGACAAATATCCGTGAGATTTTGTCTATTTTTTATTCCTAAAATGCCCTTCCTCATTTAAATTGTCAAAATAATGTTCAAAGTGCCCCTAGATGATTATAAATCATTAATTTGGGCTGACGGAATATTGACGGTTCAGATTGGGACACTTACAACTATGAATAATAATGTGCACCCAGAAAAATGCAAATATTGACTAGGAGTTGGAACGAGTGCACCTGCGTTCGTCGTTGC
Organism: Adenophora triphylla var. japonica; assembly: GCA_022495995.1. NCBI lineage: Eukaryota > Viridiplantae > Streptophyta > Magnoliopsida > Asterales > Campanulaceae > Adenophora > Adenophora triphylla. The sequence goes on from JAFEMH010005083.1 coordinate 156,452, forward strand.
TTGATGGTAGTAATTTCATGTATCCGTCCCTGTTTAGGTAGTAAAGAGATCTGACATTGTCCTCTGAGCATGGTCTGCACTTGCTAATTGATTGAAGGGCATGCAAATTTAGATTCCTCTTTAGGAAGTCGACTCCAATATCTTCGATCATCAATGCCTGTTATAGCCAATCCATACGAAGATATCGATAAACAAGGCTTCCTTGTACCCTTATCCAGCCAAGCTTTCTTTGGACCACCATCGAATAAATTGGGTCTAGAGAGCCTAGCTTAAATATCCCTCTTACACAAATTAGACGAAAAATCCTGAAAAACTCTCGAGATATCGTTCTCATAAATTCCCGGCAACTTCGACTCCCAGACGAAATCCGCCGACGAAGCACCGCGAAAAGCACGATTCAGAGCGGCGAGTCTATAGATCTCTTGTGGGTTCAAATTCAACAAAACAGATCCGACCACACTTTCAGGCAAATCGCCAAGACCAAGACCAGGTCCCGCCGGCGTAGGAGTTGAATCCTTGTAAATTCGGTGATTGGTGAGGCAACGGTGCGTAGTGAGGCGGACTGAGCCCGATGCTAGCGACGCGAGAGGGACAAACTTGGGAGGGGTCTGTTTCATAAGGTTTAACGGGACCAGGGATGGGTTTTTTGTTTTTCATTTGTAAATTTTTTTTTTGTTTAAATCCATTGTCTTCATCCGTCCGTCGTTCGCGGTGCTCTTCGTTTCCGGCAATGGAACCAAACTGATGCAGCAAAAAATGAGCGGTACCGGGGGTACCTGATCAGTCGGGAACGCGGCGTTGGATTCCTGGACGAACGCGAACGGATCTGCAAAACAAACACCGTTAGGGCGCGGGGAGTTACCCCCGCGCAAACCCTCCGGCGTGAGGATAAGCATCTGTATATGTAGATGATATAAACCGGAAGGAAATGCGTATTATAGTATTGAGAGGGTGTTTGAATGTACCTTTTGTGTGAGGGATCTGGCCCTTATTTAAAGTTTCCAAGTGATGAGTCCTCCAAGAATAGGAGTTCCATAGTTGACTTGTATTAGGAGAGCGAATCTTCATCTGATTTAGGTTCCTTCGCCCGCTAGGAGTCCGTCCCAAATAAGACTTCTTGAGTGAGAATAAATTCCTATTTGATTAGGATTCTGTGTACTAATTGCTTTCCTTATCTTTAGGGATATTTAATAGGGGGAGATTTATATTCCGTTCAAATTGTTTTATGTCATAAAATAAATTTCTCTCCTTGTCGAGAGTCGTTGTTTTCTCTCATTTGTGGGAGCCGTTGTTTTCTCTCATCTATGAGATGCTAGCTATTTTTGTTTGTTGTTTTTCATCTTGCAATGACGAAGATTCTTGAATTTTTTCACAATTAATTGGATGCCAATGTTTTTACTGAACAAGAATGGTTCGTGAATTTTGAGATGTCTAGTAGGCATTTTTCGTCAACCCGGATTTTAGGAGTAAGTTTTAGGGGAATCATGTTTCTCCATAAGTTATATAAAGCCCATTTTTATTCTTAAAAATATCGAGTTTAGACCTTAAAACATTGAGTTTAGGCATTAAAATACCTAAAAAATAAAATAGTGAGTTTAGGCGTTAAAACAGTGAGTTTAAGCTAGAAAATAAAATAGCGAGTTTAGGACTTAAAACAGTGAGTTTAGGGTTTAAAACACCAAGTCAATATATTTAAAAACATGATTTTTTAAAACTTATGAAGAAACAGGTTTTCTCCAAAATTTTCTGGGATTTTAGATATCAAGTGCTCAGCGCAAAATATTACCAGAAGTGATATTTCTTAAATGTCGTATTGAGGCAGTGTCCAAATTTTAATTGGAGTAAAATTGATCGTCTAAAGATTTGGATCGAAAATATTATTGTTATAGGTTAAAAGTTGAAACTGTTATTATTAATTGAGATGGGTCTTCGGCACTTGTGCAGTGTCATCTCTTTTTTAAATGTGAATAAAATTGTATTTATCGTTTGCTAAATAAAATAACAATGGATCAGACTTTCTCCGTCTCACAATGATCTTGTTTTTTTTATCAAATGAGCAACAAATTTAAGTTAAGTTAATAAACACAATAAAACTTTAAAACTTATTATAGATACACTAGTATAAATTATTTTTTAAATCAAAATTCAAAACACTTTTATTTCAGCTATATTAATTTAAAAAATAAAAAGATTATTTAGAGACAGAGGTAATAGTTCCTCAGGTCAAGGTGGGGTTTGTAAGTAAAAAACAGGCACCAAACAAAGAGTAAATGGTGACCAGGAGGGGTCAGACTTCCCCCTTCCTTAATTGGATATACGGATATGTTCTTTTAAACTCCGACAAAACAAAACTTATCCTTAATAATTAATCAAATAAAATCAACTAAAAATCATGACAATATCAGCACATACTAAGAGAATGTTTTGAACAGTTACAAATATTACGTGATTTATTATGCAAGTTTTGAAATACTTCATTCTCGGAAACAATATACTCTCTCCGTCCCATTATAAAATACACACTTATTATTTATACAAAAATTAAAAAAATGTAAGTGTAATAAGTGTTGTGAATATTAAAAGTAAGGTAAAAGATAAAAGATAAAAAATAGAGTATGAAATAATATTTGAATTGTTGTTGTGAGTATAACATGTGGGTAACATTAATATAAAAACAATAAAACTTTTCTATTTTATAAAGTATGTAGTTGTATTTGGATGTTATATGAGAAAGCGTGTAGTTTGTACCGAGACGGAAGAAGTATTTTATTTTAATGATTAATGACCGATTTTTAATAAAAAATATAATTTAAGTTATCCAGTAAAACATTTTTTTTTATGGATGATACATTTAACATGAATCAATTTGTTTTAGAAAGTTATTATTATTATGTAAAATTTTAATCAAATTTTAAATAAATTAACCTAGAGGTGGCCGGTTTGTTAAACCGGCGGTTAGCCGGTTTTCAACCGGCGGTTTTCAACCTTGGAAAGTCAAATCGGAACCGAATCGCCTAACTGGCTAAACCGGTTACGGTTTAGGCGGTTCACGGTTTTAACGGTTATCCGGTTAACCTCCGGTTTGACGGCTGATCTCGCCGCCGAGTCCTCGGTGTTGCTCTACGAGCATCCCTTTAGGGTTTAGGGTTTTGAGGGTTGCTCGGCCGAGTCTTTGGTGTTGCTCGGCCGAGCAACCCTTTAGGTTTAGGGGTTGAGGGTTGCTCGGCCGAGTCATATAGTAGTGCTCTACGAGCATATCATTTTTCGCTAATTTTTTAATGCTTTCGTTAACTTTGTATGTAGTATATTAATTTTATTTTTTTTCAATTTTTTTTTAGATAGATAAGACTATTTTGAACTTAAGTTTACTACATACATTTTTTGCAAAAAGGTTTATAAAAAAAGTTATGATTTTTTTAAGAAATAAAAGTTAACGGTTTTTTGAAAAAAGTTAACTTTTAATTTTTTTTCAAATTTTTTTTGGATAAATAAGACTATTTTAGACTTAAGTTTACTACATACATTTTTTGAAAAAAGGTTTATAAAAAAAGTTATGAATTTTGAAAGAAAGAAAACTTAACTTTTTTTAAAAGAAACAAAAGTATATAAAAGAAAAAAGGGACGGTACCCTTAAATTTTATTAATCAAAATAAAATTACAAAGAGGGGGACAACCAACCTTACCCTTTTATAAATAAGGGGGGACATTTAGGAGCCTTTACCTCAACCTAACTATTACAATTAATTAAAAATAAATCTAATCTAAAGTCTAAACTAATCTAATTAAAATAAAAATTAATCTAAAACATCATTCATTCATCACTACTTTCCGTGGAGTCCTCGACATCGTATTGATATCTTGGATCCAATAGATCCTCATCATAAGGCATGTCTTGTTGCCTTTTTTTCGCTCTAACCCAATCGCCAAGTAAAAGTTGATGTTCCAAGTTTTCACTTGTTAGTTGAGAACGTCTTTCATCCAAAACATTTTCACCAACGCTAAATGCCGATTCAACCGCCACCGTTGAAGCGGGAGAGGCTAATACTTCTTTAGCAACTATGGAAAGTATAGGATAAATGTCTTTCCTTCTTGACCACCATTGTAAAACATCAAATTCATTTGAATTTGGATCTTGATTTAATTCAAATTTTGTAGTGAAATACATTTTTAACTCCACGGGAAGGTTTGATGATGATGAAGATGAACCTCGAGAAGGACCATATTTTTTACTATACAAATTTGTAATAAAACTATATGGATCCCCACTAGTAAAACTTGGTTGGGAAGTAGAGGAATCATCTTCATGTTGTTGGCTTTGAGAAGTGTTTCCATATAAGACATTATACTCATTAAAAAGGTTAATCAAATCATTTTTTGTGTCATTAACAATAATTGATGGAAGTTCATAACTACCGTCACCATCGGGATATAATTTCATATAATAATAAGTTATAATGGACTCTAAATCATCTAATTTAACTCGGGGATCTAATAACTTTGCAACCAAGAAAAGAGACGGAATAGTGTCAAAATATTTAAGCCACTTTTGTCTCATGTTAAAAATGCATTGGTTTAAAATAGGGCAATCTTTTAAATTGTCAAAAATAGTAACAATTGCAATACAATGCTCTAGCACCAAAACGGAAGTTGGATAATAAACTCCCGAAAAAGCCAAAGTAGCGGTATTAAAAATCTTTAACAATTCACATAAATTAATGCATGCATTCCAATGATGAGTAAATAGAGGTTCATGATAGCCAATTGACATAAAAAATTGCGTTAGGAGATCTTTATAAGCATAACCATCGCTTAACATTTTATAGGTGGAATTCCACCTAGTTGGAACATCGTAAGTAAAATATTTGTCCGGCACACTTTTACTTCTTAAAAACCTTATCCATTTTTTTGTATTAGAATTTTTTTTGAAATAAATTGAAGAGCTCGTCTAATTGGCTTAACATGAGTTTCTAATGCATCTAAACCATCTCTAACACATAAATTAATTATATGACATAAACATCTAATATGAAAAAACTTACCCCCAAGTGAGGGTTGACAAACGATAATTAAATCGGGCAAACTAGCCGTATTAGCACTTGTGTTGTCAAATGAAATAGTAAATATTTTATTTAAAATACCATATTCAAGAAAAATCTCAAGCAATTTCGCACAAATATTTTCCGCGGAATGCGGTGGCTCAAAATCTTTGTAAGCAATTAATCTTTTTTGGATTTTCCATGAATTATCTATTCAATGGCAAGTAACGCCCAAATAAGTATTTCTTTGCCAATGATCACTCCAACCATCGGCACAAATTGAAACTTTATTTTCTAATTTTGATAAAACACCAATTAAATCTTTTTTATATCTTTCAACCACTCTAGTAATATCACGTACGAGATTCGTACGTGGTACTCTCGTGGCGGCGGGGTTCAAAGAAAGGCGAGCAAAATTTTCATAAAAATCACAATCCACAAAATTAAAAGGAAGGCCTTTAACGCAAATAAATTTGGCTAGTTCATCCCTATAAACCCACTTGTCAAATTTAAAAAGGACGGAAGAAGGGGAAGACGAACCTTGTGCACCCGAACCCGAACTACGTTGAAATTGTAATTGAGTTTGCGAAGCGGAAATGCCAAGTTTCTCGGGATGTTTTGCCGCCAAATGCCCGTTGAGCATCCCATGCCCTCCGCCTCTTTTGAATGCGTAAGTCGCATTACAACGGACTTGCCTAAATTGCTTCTTCTTTGATTTGCAGCCATTTGTATAAGAGAAAATGAAGTTTGGGAACAAAACGGAGCTTAAAAATGGAGAAAAGCACTAATTTCGTTAGAAAACTAACTGAAAATGGGACAATATTTAACTGAAAATTGGATGAGGGTGAGAGTATATGTGAATATTTGAGAGTAGAAGAGAAAGAGTAGAGAGAAATAATGTGGAAATAAAATGGGAGGAGGGAGGTGATATTTATAGTTAGTAAATTAGGCAAAAAAACATTTTTTTTTTAATTTTTGACTGCCCAAGTTAAAAATTAACGGCTAGTTTTTAGAAATAACGGCTAGTTTTTGAAAAAGTAGTCGTTGGAACATGTTCTGGCGTTATGCTCGGCCGAGCAACTCATATGACTCGGCCGAGCATGACCGTTATTGGAAATTAACACATTGGAAGGTTATGCTCGGCCGAGCACCTCATATGACTCGGCCGAGCAAGTCAAAAACCGGCGGTTGACCGATTTTTCAAAATTCTCAACCTTAATCGAACCGGCCAATTATCGGTTTCGGTTAGCCGGTTCCGGTTAACCACCGTTGACCGGTTTTACCCGGTTTTAACCGATTTTCAACCTCCCGATTGATCGGTTCGATTTATAAAATGGACACGTCTAAATTAACCATCATTTTTAAAAGTGTTTTAATTGGTCCCTTCATCAAATACTCCCTCCGTTCAAGTAGTTACTTCACAGTTACTGTACTCACGTAAATTAAGGAGGAAGTATTATATTGAAAGTATTGTGAGTGTGAAATTAAAATAGGAGAGAAAATGAGTGGAGGGAATAGTAAATTATAATGGTGTTGTGAATATTAAAATAATGTAGGAAAGAGAATGAGTGGGGTAGGGTTAATTTTTTAATATTAAAAACTTTCTATTTTGAATAAGAAACAAAGTGTGAAATATGTAATTAGACGCCCAAAATAAAAAGTGTGAAGTATGTAATTTAACGAGGGAGTATGTTAGTACTGACAGCCCACCAACAGCTTTACAGAAAGGTCGTAGTATGTTCTCAAGAGCTTATTACCCAAAATTTGACTATATTCAAAGCTAATAATTCAGGTTGTTTTATCAACCATGAATCATTTACATTTTTTTTTTTGTGCTGCTGATTGCTTAATTATAAACTCTATTTATATATAAAAAAAAAGGTCTCATTTTAATTGTGCTTGTATTTCGATTAATAATTTATATTGATTCAATAATTTTATTGAAAGTCTAAATATGGTTATTAGCGCAGTATTTGCAATGTTTTTCAATATAATTTTTTTATAATTTTACAAATAAACATTATTGTTTTTTAAGTTTTTTGTTAAATTTCAATCAAAGTGATGATCAAAATTATAGTGAGATTAACTCTTTTGAATTACTTAAATCGTTGGCTTTTGACATCTCCTCTTTTCTCTTTTTTCTTTTCTGAGTGGCAATTTAAAAAATTCAATTTCGCTTTATTCAAAAATAATTTTATGAGACGGGGGGTGGTGGGGACGGACTTGCACATATGACTAAGGGGGCAATCGTCCACCTTCACTTTTCAACCTTTGTCGATTTAGTGCTAGCAGTTTTTGAAAATTCTGATTTTTATCACTAAAAATTGTGTTTTGCCCCTTTTTTATCAAGAAATATTAACATTATATTATTAATTTACCTCCATTTCAAAAAAAAATCTTAAATCCGTCTGGGGTGAATTATTTGTTAGAATTTAGTCATTTACAATTCACGGACCATGATCTTTCTATCATAATTGATAATCAGTGATGCAAAAATGTTAAAGTCGTTTTTTTAGTATACTAAAGTTACAAAAAAAAAATGTTATTTTGATTTATAAAATGATGTGTTATAATTTTATTATTGCTTTTAATCATAGTGTGACAGGTTAACAATCTATACAACCAATAAAATATCGCCATTTCATATCTCATGTTATCTCATTTTGTATCTATCATTTTGTTTTGTAAACTTTATTTGTATCCCTAGCATGATTTTTTTATTTTTTAAGAAACGTGTGAAAATCGTTAAACATACGTAATACTAAGCATCATTATGGGAATCTTCGTAACTTTATGATTACGTCTTTTGACTTTAAATTTAAAATAAAACTAATTGTTGGCCTTTTAATGGCAAAGTGGAAAAGACTCAGACTATTTGTCATCGCATTTTTAAAAATCATACTCCCTTCGTCTCGTCCGATACTTCACCATTTCGATGGAGCACATAAATTAAGAAAAGTGATGAGTGAAAAAAGGATTATGAGAGGGAAAAAGTGAGTGGATATGACAAGTGGGACTCACAATTTAAATACGCTATGAAAAAGCCAATTAATACGACATGTCTGGCCCCACAATTCTAAGACGTGAGAAGAAAAATGAGCCATATTGACAAACGAAGCCCACATTTATTATCATTTTAGAATGATATATATATATATATATATATATATATATATATATATATATATATATATATATATGTTGGAACTTGTGTATGGCTTCTTTAAGATTTAATGTAAAAACCGACGAGAAAAGTAACTGAGATTGAAAGAACAAAAGAAATCAAGTCGAGTCTTCAGATTTGATACAATCTCCGTAAGAGTTATTTGTCCCGCACAAAGCTTACGGTTGAATGACAAAACTCTCGTAAGATAAAACGCCTTTTTATTAGTTATAAGGAGCACTCCAATATAACTAATCTAACGAACAACACAATGTTTTGAACCTTGGACTTGAACGGATTGAATGCAACAATATGCAATGATTCGGGGTATGATAATCTATCTTACTAGAGGGTAGGAAGGGTAGAAATACAAGATGAGTGAATTGAAATCTCTGAGGGGGAAGTATAAAAAGGAGTCAAAAGGTTTAAGTGCCTTTTCTCATGAAAAGGTGCAACAAAGGGCTCGAAACAAAGACAGCAGGGCACGACTCGTGCCTCCTTGGCACGAGTCGTGACCACGACTCGTTCGGGCATCCCACTCGTTCTCGATCGCCTTGAGCCAAGGTCCATTAAGGTCCATTCGTGCTCACGACTCGTGCTCGTAGTCCCCACTGCCTCGACCGCCTGAGCCAAAAACTCATCGCCCAAAAACACTGTTCAAACCCAATTTGATCCAAATGATCAATTTGACCTTTTAACTAACTTCTCGTTAAGTTACAAAAGACTATTGTCATTAATTCTCATTCACCCTAAATGGTTTTGAGATATTCAATGATTTTAGTAATCTACAACAAATGTAGAACACAATTTGTAACTAGTTCCGTTAACACATAACGAACTTCCGTTAGAAATCTAGGTTAACGTTAAGTCAAACTTAACTTTCGTTACCCATTTCCAACAATCCCCCACATGAATGACAATTAATGCATGAATGCAATTTCGTCCAAAGTTCCGGCGAACTATTATTACATCGGGATAGATAGCTTGTGGCCTTGAATCTTCCCTAGTGAAATATTATCGGATATACTAGCCATTTCGTAGCGAGTGGCTTTGAACCAAATGATCGCTTCTGGGTGTATACCAAGACAATAATACTCACATAATAACAGCTCTAACAATTGTTGTTCTCACGTTTTGTCCATTTTAGCCCTGGACCGTATCTCATTCATAAGCGTTCATTTAGAGGCGGCCTTATTACCTCTCGCTTATATAGGTGATTCTTTCTATAAGGAGTATCATGCACTACTCCACCCGTAGGTATAGAAATCATTAAAAGTTTTCTCAACTTATCCTTACCACTCGCCGTACGTGCTTGTACTTGGATGTTCGGGAATGAGTATTCAACATCTCCAGGTTAATAAACCGAGTTGTTGTTTCCAAGTAACTCTACTAGAACTTATAACTTGGTTGTCTCATTGAACCAAGGGCCTGGGATCTCCATTTCTCAAGGTTGAGTGTCCGCTATAAGTTCTTTTGTTGTGGGTTTTAAACCCATTCCCTTAACAGCTTATACAAGCTTGATCTCTATTTATACCTTTGGTAAATGGATCCGCTAAGTTATCACATGATTTTACATAATCAATGGTGATAACGCCATTCTTGATCAACTGTCTAATGGTATTGTGTCTACGACGAATATGTCTAGACTTACCATTGTACATACTATTCTCGTGCCCTTCCTATTGCTGATTGACTATCACAATGGATTAGTACAAAGAAAAGTACTGTGCCTGGTTTGCTCCAACAAGGAATATCCTCCAGGAAGTTCTTAAGCCATTCTCGCTTCTTCCCCAGCCTTTATCTAACGCGATAAACTCGCATTCCATCGTGGATCCGGCTATACACGTTTGTTTGGAGGATTTCCATGACACTCGCTCCTCCACCTATAGTGAATACATATCCACTTGTGGATTTAGAGTCTTTCGTGTCCGATATCCAATTGGCATCACAGATCCTTCTAATACTCGCTGGATATTTATTGTAAAGTATCCCATGGTTTAATGTATACTTTAAATATCTTAGTACTCTCATTAGAGCTTTCCAATGATCAAGTACTAGGATTGCTTGTGAACCTACTTAGTTTGCTCACCGAATATGCAATGTCCGGACGAGTACAATTTGTTAAGTACATCGATCGCCAATTATTCTTGCATATTCCAGCTTGAGAAACCGGTTCCCTTTGTTTTTGGCTAAATGTAGAGCCAAATCTACAGTGTCTTAGCCGGAGGGTCATCAAAGACATTGAATTTCCGAAGAACATTCTCTAGGTAATGGGATTGTGAAAGAACTAATCCTTCGTATGTTCTAGAGATCTTTATCCCTAATATTACATCGCCTAATCCCATGTCTTTCATGTCAAAGTTCTTCTTTAACATGCCTTTGGTATTCATGATTAAATCATGATTACTTCCTATTATGAGCATGTCGTCTACATAAATACAAACGATAACGAATGATTCAGATGTTCCTTTAATGTAGACACACTTGTCACATTCATTGATCTTGAATCCATTCGATAACATGGTTCTATCGAACTTCTCATGCCATTGTTTAGGTGCTTGTTTAAGTCCATACAAGGATTTTACAAGTTTACACACCTTTCTTTCTTTACCAGGAACCACGAACCCTTCGGGTTGTTCCATGTAAATTTCTTCATCAAGTTCTCCATTAAGGAAAGGGTCTTCACATCCATTTGGTGTATCTCAAGATTATGCACCGCTGCAATAGCTATGAGAACACGAATAGATGTGATCCTTGTGACAGGGAGTATGTATCGAAGAAATCATATCCCTCTTTCTCGTCTAAAGCCTTTGGCAACTAGCCTAGCTTTGTACTTTTCGATAGATCCATCCGCCTTATACTTCCGTTTAAGGATCCATTTGCAACCTAATGGTTTGCAACCTGGAGGGAGATCAACTAATTCCCAAGTATTGTTGAGCATTATGGATTCTATTTCACTGTTAATAGCTTCCTTCCAGAAAGAACTATCCGGACCGGACAAAGCTTCTTTAACAGTTGATGGTTCGTTTTCTAACATGTAAGATAGACACTCAGGACCAAAAGTCTTTTCCACTCTTGCCCTTTTGCTACGTCTAGGCTCTTCATCTTCTATTTGAGAAGGACCGGATGTAGACTCATGTGTTCTCTTATTAGAACCTACATCTTTCCTGTCCTTAACCGGAAAAATGTTTTCAAAGAATACCGCATTCCTTGATTCTATAGTAGTTCCTACGTGCATATCCGAAATGTCCGATTTATGCACTATAAACCGATAGGCACTACTATTATTGGCATATCCAATAAAAACACAGTCAATGGTCTTTGGGCCAATCTTGACTTGTTTAGGCTTAGGTACTTCAACCTTGGCCAAACACCCCCACACTTTAAGGTATTTAAAACATGGCCTACGATTGTGCCACAATTCATAGGGCGTTTTATCAATACCTTTCTTGGGTATTTTATTAAGAACATAATTAGAAGTGAGTATTGCTTCCCCCCACAAGTTGTCGGGTAAGCCTGAACTGATCAAAAGCGCGTTCATCATTTCTTTGAGAGTACGGTTTTTGCGTTCAGCAACTCCATTAGATTGAGGGGTATATGGAGCCGTTGTTTGATGAATTATGCCGGATTCCCAACATAATCCTTCAAACGGTGCTTCATATTCTCCACCTCTATCGCTTCTAATTTTCTTAATTTTTAAGTTAAGTTGATTCTCAACTTCTTTCTTATAAGTTTCAAAAGCCCCTAAGGCTTCATCCTTACTTCTTAAGAGATAGACATAACAATACTTAGTGCAATCATCTATAAATGTAATGAAGTACTTTTTACCTCCTCGAGTTTGCACTAGTTTTAAATCACATATGTCGGTGTGAATTAACTCGAGAGGAGTCGTGTCTCTTTGTATGGCATTAAATGGTGACTTAGTCATTTTTGCCTCAACACAAACTTCGCACCTATTAGTCGAGTCGGATTTAGTCATTTGGATTAAATCTTGTCTCGCTAATTTCTTAATGGTGTCGAGGTTTACATGTCCTAATCTATCATGCCATAAATTAGAACTTTCCGACAAGTAAACATAAGGAACACAACTTTTATTCATCGCACCTTGGCGGATTACGGCCATTACATTCATTTTAAAAAGGCCCTCCTCGAGGTAACCTTTTCCAAGAAACAAACCATTCTTGGTTAGTACAAATTTGTCGGATTCGAATACTAGTCTAAAACCGGCCTTACTAAGCAAAGCGCCGGACACCAAATTTTTACGGATGTCTGGAACATGCAGCACATCCAACAAGGTTACTTCTTTCCGGAAGTCATCTTCAAAATCACGTTTCCAATGCCTTGAACATCGGAGGTCGCGAGAATTTCCCATGTAAAGCTTTCTTCCTGAGATGGGAGTATAGGAGGAGAAACTTTCTTTGTTACCACAAATGTGGCGGGTAGCACCGTATCTATCCACCATGCTTTTGGATTCCCCTCCAAGTTTGCAACGTTGGCCTCGAACACAACCGCTGCAAAGTCAAGATCCATGTGGTCAACATTATTCGCCTCTTTCTTCGGGAGACGACAATCCTCGACAAGTGGCCCGGTTTGCCACAATTATAGCAAGACCCCTTGAATTTCTTAGAGGCCTTCTTCTTCCCTTTCTTAGCATTCCCGGTATTTTCGGAATGCTTTCTCTTGTGCCACTTGTGCTAGCCTCGGCGAGATTGACCTTAGCCTCCATTTTGCCTTTAGCAACTTTGGCCTCATTCATTCTATTGTTCTCTTCTATTCAAGACGAACAACAATGTCTTCCAAGGACATCTCCTTGCGTTTATGCTTGAGATAGTTCTTGAAGTCCTTCCACGAAGGAGGCAACTTTTCAATGATGGAAGCCACCTTAAATGGATCATTCATGATCATCCCTCGGCATCAAGCCCATGTAGAATAATTTGGAATTCATCTACTTGAGTTGTTACCGATTTGGAATCGACCATCATGAAGTCAAGATACTTACCGACGACAAATTTCTTTGACCCGGCATCCTCGATCTTGTACTTCCTTTCCAAAGTGTCCCACAACGCTTTGGCTAACTCGACTGTACTATACACATTGTATAGTGCATCATCAAGTCCATTCAAGATATAATTCTTACAAAGAAAATTACCGTGAGACCAAGCCTCCTTTGCCATTTGCCTTTGGGGGTCCGGATCACCTTTTTCTACCGCAGGAGGATCTTCCTTTAAGAAGCGGTGCAAACTTAGGGTGGTCAAGTAGAAGAGCATCTTCGTTGCCATCTCTTGAAATCCACACCGGTAAATTTCGCGGGTTTCTCACCATGACCGATGTGATGAGTTGTAGGAGCGGGAGCAACGTTGTGAATGTAGTATCACCTTGTAGAGGAGGCGTCACATTCCCTTGACTAGATGAAGTGGTGTCTTTCTCGTTTGCCATCTCTTGATAATCTTGAAGAAGCGTCGAAATAACTCTTACGATTGTTGGAACTTCGCGTATGGCTTCTTTAAGATTTAACAGAAAAACTGACGAGAAAAGTAACGGAGATTGAAAGAACAAAAGAAATCAAGTCGAGTCTTGTATTTGATACAATCTCCGTAAGAGTTATTTGTCCCGCACAGGTGCTTACGGTTGAATGACAAAACTCTCGTAAGATAAAACGACTTTTTATTAGTTATAAGGAGCACTCCAATATAACTAATCTAACGAACAACACAATGTTTTGAACTTTGGACTTGAACGGATTGAATGCAACAATATGCAATGATTTGGGTATGATAATCTATCTTACTAGAGGGTAGGAAGGGTAGAAATACAGATGAGTGAATTGAAATTCGGAGGGGAAGTATAAAAAGGGAGTCAAAAGGTTTAGTGCCTTTTCTCATGAAAAGGTGCAACAGCCAAAACAAAGACAGAGGGCACGACTCGTTCTTGGGCATCCCACTGCTCGATCGCCTTGAGCCAAGGTCCCATTAAGGTCCATTCGTGCTCACGACTCGTGCTCGTAGTCCCCACTGCTCGATCGCCTGAGCCAAAACTCATCGCCCAAAAACACTGTTCAAACCCAATTTGATCCAAATGATCAATTTGACCTTTTAACTAACTTCTCGTTAAGTTACAAAAGACTATTGTCATTAATTCTCATTCACCCTAAATGGTTTTGAGATATTCAATGATTTTAGTAATCTACAACAAATGTAGAACACAATTTGTAACTAGTTCCGTTAACACATAACGAACTTCCGTTAGAAATCTAGGTTAACGTTAAGTCAAACTTAACTTTTCGTTACCCATTTCCAACAATATATATATATATATATATATATATATATATATATATATATATATATATATATATATATATATATATATATATATATATATATATATTTATCCAATCATAGAGAGAGATTCACCGTAATACTCAATTGCGGAGTTGCATCCATGAAAGGCTCGAACACTCTTAGTGAGGGGGCGAATTAGTATTAAGATTATTAGACAAAATTTTATGAAGAGCACAATACTAAAAAAATTATAATATAAATAAAACACAAGTTACAATATGAACTTGAACAGAGAGAAAACTGTATGATCATCGTCTTGATTTGCTTGAGTCTGAGTCATGTGTGACACACTCTCCTTTCGTCTTAAGGATTACAGATTTGAGTAATCCGATAGAGGGGTGGTCATGGGAGAAAAGATGTAAAAATATGAAAAACGATGGTAGAGACGGAGGGAAGAAACTTTCAGCGCGTTTTTTGCAATAACCAGTTGTGATAAAATTTTAATTTATGATTCGTTAACCGTTGTATCAAACTCAAATTTGGTGAGAAGGTTTTAGACTCATAAAAGAACAATCTGGACGGTAAAGATCGAAATATTTTAGGTGGAGATGGAGATAAAATTTTCGGAACAAAACATTTTATAAAAGAAAAAAATTGAACATGTAATTACATGCTCATGAGGTTGCTTTGCATATTTTGCGAAGCAACCATGAGATTGAGAGCAACACCGCCAGCTTTCATGCTCATGAGGAAGATTCTGCAATCAGGATCTTGGGTAAATGGAAGGTGGAGATTAAAAAAATTGGAGGAAAGTTCTGTTTTCTCTTCACTGGTGTTATACTGTTACCTTGTTTTTACTTGTGACCGTATACCACCAGTAAGAGAAAACAGACACTGACAAGAACATGGCTGTGATGTTTCAGATCCTTAGAGAGAAGAGGACAGTGAAACTGGAAAAACTCTTATTAAACAGAAAATCATTTGCTCAAACAGTGGAGAACTTATTTGCTCTATCTTTTTTGATCAAAGATGGACGGATTTTGATAGCTGTGTGTGAGAAAGGCTCTCATCTTATTTATATATATACATATATGTATATTTTTATTTTTATTTTTATTTTTTATTTTTATTTTTTTTATTATTATATTTATTATTATTATTATTATTATTATTATTTATTATTATTATTATTATTTTATTATTATTTATTTTATTTATTTATTTATTTTGTTTTTTTTATTTTTTATTTTTTATTTTTTATTTTTTATTTTATTTATTATTATTATATTTTTTTTATTATTATTATTATTTATTATTATTATTATTTTATTATTATTTATTTTATTTTTTATTTATTTTGTTTTTTATTTCATTTTTATTTTTTATTTCATTTTTTTAGACATTCACCCCCCTCACCGTCCCAATATGAATATCCAAAACCTTTTAAAATTTGCTCTCCAAGAGTAAATTTGGAACTTTTTTGGACATTCATTTTGGGACGGAGGGGGTATCATTAAGGGGAAGATCTGTGATGCTAATTAAGAACAAATTATCCATGAAAAACATGAAGCCAAACCTAAAAAGAAAGTAAGGACAAATTATAGACCGAGCTACGAGTTATCCTTCACAAAAGAAAAGATTTTAACAGCTAAACAAAACTCACCCACAAAATCAGAAAGTCTCAGTAGGCAAAAACTATCACATTCAAGATTTCAGTAGAGAAACTACATTAAACATCAATACAAAATCCCTTAATCCCAGCTCAAAATTGAAGTAAACCCCTTTTAATCCAGTCTAAATTAAGTCAATTTGATGCAAATCGCAATCAAAATGACAACATAAGCTTAAAAATCAAGTAAAAACATAACTAATAATGATCAAGTTCAATGAAATATTCTTTTACCCATTCAACCATTTTCCAAAGCTGGTTTAATATACTTACTCCCTCTCCCTAAAATGAGTGTCCTTATTTTACTAATAAAGTTACCAAATTGCTCATATGTGCATTTGTATCCTATAATGTAGACATTAATGATATATTATGTACATATGCTACTAAAATGGCTTAACTTTCTTAATTTCCTTGAAAACTAGAAAATGACACTCATTTGGGGGATATAGAGTATACTAATTATACACAAGCAATTAATTTTACATACACGCTTAATTATTTTACTAATAAAGTTACCAAATATACTTTCTTAATTTTTTTCAACAATTATACATACACAAGCTACCAAATATACTTTCTTAATTTTTTTCAACAATTATACATACACGCTAAGTAATTTTTTTCAAAATTAGGCAAAGATTTGTAATCAATACTTGAGAGAGAGAAATCAAATGAGAGAGAGAGAGAAAGAGAGCTTACCGCGACGGAGACAACGACGCGCGAACGGCGGGCTCGGCGGCAACGACAAGACTAGGGCGACTCCGAGAGAGAGAGAGAGAGAGAAAGCGAGTGAGAGAGAGAAATCGAGTGAGAGAGAGAAAGGGATCGAGAGAGAGAAAGAGAGCTTACCGGGCCGCGACGGAGACGGCAACGGCGAACGGCTTCCACGGCGGAGACGGCGTTTGTTCGCGAACCACCGATGAGAGAGAGAGAGAGTGAGAGGGAGAAATCGAGTGAGAGAGGAATTAAGCGATTGAGAAGAAACTTACCGAAGACGGCGACGGCAACGGCCGAGGCGCTGAGGGTTCCGTTCGCAACCGAGAGAGAGGAGAGGGCGTACGTAAAATGAAGGCGTAATTAAGAAATGGGATTTTTTCATTATATATAGGGCGTTCCTTACCGACGTGACGTGGCCGCTTCGGTAATACCGACGATAATCGTCCGTCGGTAATACCAAGGAATTACCGACGGACATTTTTAAATTACCGACGGACTACACGAAATTTTAAAAAAAATTCCCGATAAAATGAAATTAATTTCCGCTCGGTATCCGTTTGTTTTCGCGTTTAGATACCGACTGATCCGTCGGTAACACCCTGTTTCTAGTAGTGTAATAAACTAACGGATAAACATCAAGGATGTTACGAAGATGGTGAAAAATAGTTGTGTCGACGCAACTTCTAGTATTTATAAAATTGGTGATATATCTATTATGTCTCATGAGAATTATAGTGAGAAAAATTAAAAAAGTTCGTAAGAACTAAATTGCGAAAATGAACGTTGAAAGATATATTATTTGACGTTTTAATGGTTTACAAGAATCATACTTAGAAAAATTGAATATTTCGTTGGAACAAAGTTGAGAAGTTGAATGTTGAAAGATGTAGTGTTTAACGTTTCATTATATCAATGATGTATTGACAAAGATGATATGATTTCTTGGAATGAGTTGTTAAATTCTATTATTGTCAATAGTGACAAAAGTCACAAATATAAAAACAATAGAGCTTCTTGAAAGAAGTTGTTGAATTCTATTGTTGTGAACATTGATAAACGTCACAAGAACTAAAACCATAAGGATTTTTGAAAGAAGTTGTTAAAACCTATTAGAAAATATGTGACTAATGTCATAAAGATAAAAGCAATATGACTTATTGAAGGAAGTTGATAAATTCTATTGTTGTTGATGATAATGAATGGCACAAAATATTTAGAAGGAGAGATTCTAAAAGAAATTGTGTATTACGTTAATGAGAATGTGACTTTCTTTATTTTAGAGTTACTCCAATATGAAACTTTTAAAGTTTTGGAGTAATAAACCTCCAACTATAATTCCGTTAAGGAATTTAAAGGTTTATACATATGAGCGGTTATAAGAAATAAGTTGTGTTAATTCTCCTATTCAATTAGCAATTTATTCTTATGATGAAATCTCTAATTGAGTTAGAGAATTATATTTGTAATAACAAAATTATAATTGTTGAAAATTAAATCCAATGCTTGGGAAATACTTTTTGTGTGAAGACAAATCTCTAACGGAATGTGATTGTTCCAATTATTTCAGATCACCATAGTGAGAATCTAGAAAACTTTGTTGGCCTCGACTTTATAAGTGATGACAACAAAAGATGTTCTGCTTGACCACCTTGAACTTTGAGAGGTTTCTTATGAAAAATTCTACAAAGTTAGATGAAAATGAGACGGATGTAGCCGTTAGTGCAGTTGAAGCATGAAAATGTCTTTTGCCGAAATTATATTCTTAACGATTGTCGTATTCGTTATATAAAGTATATATTAGCAAGAAAATAGCAAAAGAATTGTGGGAGTCTTTGGACTATAAATATAAAATTGAGAATGCTGGTGTAATGAAATTTATTGTGATCCATTTTCTTGTTTTTAAAATAATGGACTTCATAAACTGAAAAAAAAATCAAATGGAAGAATTGAAAATAGTCTTTCATAAACCCCATACAGAGTGGATGATGTTGAGTGAAATTCTCAGCTGAGGACAATAATTGAAAAAATTGTTTTCTACTTGGAAAAATTTCAAGAATAATCTCAAACATAAATAAATAGAAATGAATGTTGAGGTTTTTGATATTTGTCTTTGTATTGGAAAAAAGAATAGAGAATTGGAGAATAAGTTGCCTAATTCTTCTAGTCGCGAAAGCTAATGAGGTGGAACATACCTAAATGCTTAAGGCAAATACAAAGTTATTCAATGTTGTTTGAAAAAGTCAAGCATATACCTTATGTCTTGAGAGACAACATTGATTTCATCAAGAATGATATTCATGATGTTTGAATGAATGAAACAGAAGGGTATTCAAGTGATCAATAATGAGAATGAATCTTGTTATATGGTCAAAATAGATACAAATAATACTTATCAAATATTTGCTTGAAGTTATAATCAAGACATATTGATGCTTAAAGTGTTAATATTATTCACACACATGATGGTAGTTGATTGCTAAAAAGCAAAATGTTGA
The DNA here is from genome assembly GCA_022495995.1 of Adenophora triphylla var. japonica. Classification (NCBI taxonomy): domain Eukaryota; kingdom Viridiplantae; phylum Streptophyta; class Magnoliopsida; order Asterales; family Campanulaceae; genus Adenophora; species Adenophora triphylla. Next base: position 175,816 of record JAFEMH010005083.1, read on the forward strand.
ATCTTATCTATTTAAAGGAAAAGTTGGAAATCAACTTAATAAAGAGATATTGATAAAATACAACTAAGTGTAGTATGTGTATAAGTTAGACTAAAGACTATTGATTGCATATGTGTTGGGTATGATTACAATAGTAGTGCTTATAGAATTCTTGTTTATAAATGTAAGACTCAGTGTATACTCAAGAATACTATAATGGAATCATGAAACACTTCTTTCTTTAATAATATGTTTTCGTATAAATTAAGAGATGATGCAAACCCATTTAAACGGATCTATGATTTAATTGAAGAAGAAACTTATCATGAAGAAATGATGAAAAAGAGATATGACCTCGATATATCAAATGAGGTAGGATAATAAAATTTTATGGCACAGATTTTCTAACCTACATGCTAGAAAGTGAATCAAAAAGTTATAAAGGCATTGAGCGATTCGAAAAAAACTTTGTGAAAATAGGTCATTAAAATTGAAACTGATTCCTTCTTAGAAAATCACACTTGAAAATTAGTGAAAGTACATCCAAGTGATAAACCACTAGGATATAAGTGAATTTTCTAATAGGGAAAATGAAGGCTGATGGAACAATCAATGAGTACAATACTAGACTTGTAATTGAGGGCTACAAGCAAAATGAAAATCTTGATTACTTTTATACTTATTCTCTCATCACGAGAATAAAGATTTGTATTTGCAATTGCCGCATAGCAAAATTTGAAATATATCAAATGTATGTAAATAACCTTAATATATGTAGATTTAGAACAAGAAATTTACATAAAATAACTCGACGGGTTTGTTGTATAAGAGTAATGAAACAAAGTGTCCACACTGCATACCATGATCAAATGGTGTTAATAATGAATATTGACATTATTGCTAATTTTAGGACTACCCCGAAAATGTGAGGGTGAGTATACTTTGGAAAATAATTACCTTTTCGAAAGATTTCTCTAAGAAAACAATGAAATGTTCATATAAAGTATCGAAACATTGGCCCACGTAAACTTGTAAATGCGAGATGTTTGGGAAAGAGCAAGTCCAATTACCAACGAAATTGAATTTGGTTACTAATTGGTTGATTAAGTTTTAAAAGTTATGTTTATAACAATTGTGAATATTGGTTTGTTATATATGATTTAATAAGTTTGAATATATGTAAAAATCAAAATAAAATAAAATCAATGTAAATCAAGTATTGATGTCAAATTCATGAAATTGAATAAATGATGTTTTGGATGAAATTGATCAAAGTATTAAAACAGTTCAATAAATGGAATATAGAAAAAAAATGCTAAGTTGTAAAGTCATTATATGACTTGAGACAAATATAAAGATAATGGCATCTAAGGTTTGATTGTGTGGATTTAAACAAGAGTGACTACGTCACTTTGTTAATTAAATCCCAAAACAAAATGTTAACTAAGGAAAATTCTAGTCGATTTGATTCGTTGATTCAAATTCAAGAATAACTAATGGACTTGTTGTTAAACAAGTCATTAGATGGATATTCTTGAAATTTTTGAAAAGATCAATATGGAATAGCTAGGATTTAAATAATTTTGAGTTAACAATTATTAAATGGATAAAGCTTGTGTTAGTAAGATTGTATATTGCTAAAGTCAATATATAATTGAAAAGACATATAGAAATGTGTGTAATGGCAGTCTAGATATATTTGTCTAAGACATAATACCATTAGACAACTACTCTCAACTAATTTGACTATGTGAAGTCAAATGATAAATGGATCCGTTAACCAAAGGGTTTAAACAAGAGTTAGTTGTAAATTCGGAGGGAAATAGGACTTAAGCCTCTTAAAAGTTAAACACAGCGAAAAAACCCAATCTTGATGACTGGAGATCCCAAGAATTAAATTCAATGGGACCAGCTAATTGTTAAAAGACTTTATAGCGTCACTGTGAGGAAATTAACTCTATGTCCATTCATTTTAGTGACATCCCGAAAGGACAATGATAAGCCTATGGATTTTAATGATTCTTTCACGTCGAAAATTCGAGCGGGGTAATACGGGTTACCTTTAAGAAATCACCTATGTGAGAGAGAAGTGGGACCGCTTCGAAAAGAATTGTGTGAGGCTCAATTCTTAGACCATCTCACAGAACCAGACATATGCTCAGGGCCATGAATGAACATATCTTTGAGAATTGAACTATGTTAAGATGATATTTGTGTCAAGCATATGACCGGCTACACAAAAAGTATAACGATTCAATCCAAATGACTAAATTTGATTCAACTAATAAGTGCGAAGTTTGCGTTGAGGCAAAAATGACGAAGTCGCCATTTAATGCAATAAAAAGAAACACAACTCCTCTCGAGTTAATTCACACTGACATATGTGATTTAAAACTTGTGCAAACTCGAGGAGGTAAAAAGTACTTCATTACATTCATAGACGATTGCACTAAGTATTGTTATGTTTATCTCTTAAGAAGTAAAGATAAAGCCTTAGGGGCTTTCGATGCTTATAAGAAAGAAGTTGAGAATCAACTTAACTTAAAGATTAAGAAAATTAGAAGTGATAGAGGAGGAGAATATGAAGCTCCGTTTGAAGGACTATGTTGGGAATCCGGCATAATTCATCAAACGACGGCTCCATATACCCCTCAACTAGGAGTTGCCGAACACAAAATCGGACTCTCAAAGAGATGATGAACGCATTTTTGATAAGTTC